>VKKT01006893.1:38383-49970 GCA_008038995.1 Haliotis laevigata | reverse complement strand
AGGCGCTTAGCGTGACCCAGCACCCACCACGAGGAGGTGGCCTTTCATGGGTGCCTTGAAAATAGTGATTGGTTGGGCAACCAACACAAGAAGATGTCATATTGGCCAGTAGCAAGATCATTTTATGATGCAAGAATTTCCATTAAAAGTGGATGTTTTTGTGACATGTTGTTAGTGGATAGAAGGCAAGAAAGAGAATAAGAAAATATTGTGTATTGTTTATTTTTAGACTGTTTATTGATATAAGTGCAAACAAAAAAGCTTCGGCTCTGTTCTTTTGCAATCTTGAAGAAAATGTTCTGGATCCAATGACAGTGCTATTAGCAACTGCCCCACCATTCTTTGATCCATCCGTGAAGATAGATTTGGAAGTACCAAAAGTGTGTCTTAACTGATTGTATTCTTGTTTGTAGCTTAGTTGGTTAGTTGTAGATTTCTTAAGTTTTGTTAATGTGAGATCCACCTGCGATCTCAACATTTGCCAAGGAAGAGAAAAAAGGCGGAAAGGAGATACGTTCTCAAGTTCGACATCTGCGGCAGAAACGAAAGATTTAATTCGTAGTGCAAGAGGTTGAATAAACGTAGCGTTTTCGTTATGGGATCCTCATATATGTGATTAAATACTCAGTTGTATACTGGATAAATCATTGCAATTAATAGCTTTAGCGGCTTCGGGTGATCAGCTCAGCAGTGATACTCGACCTTGACACCTTCAGTTAGATCACAAAGAGATATTGTGTTATAGAGTAAATAAAATTAGATCCAACACAGATCCTTGTGACATCCCATATACCACCACAATCTCGCATCTGACACTGGGTAACATCTCAGCTTGAAATATGTTTGAAACATATGAGAGAGCTAGAGCTGCATACACCTTCATCAAAATAACTTATTCGTTTCTAATTCTAAGAATATAATTTAAATACACATATTTGGAAACATTACCCTGAGTACAGTCTGCTCCAATCCATCTCTCCCGACAACCGGCAACGCAGGCTCCTGTCACGCGGTCGGAGGAGACTGTTGCAGTTTCACAATGACGTGAATCACAAGACTTGCTGCAGTTAGAACCGTACTTCCCACTCTTACATGCTTCATGCAAAGGGAAAGGGAGACTGATCATACAAGAATTACATCTGTGTTTCGTAAGGTTGAAATATCTTACAACAAAGCTTTTGATCAAATTCATTCATGAAGATGATTCATTAAGAGATACAATAACAATGTAACTGAACTATACTCTTCCAAAAAGTATGGGAACGTCATTTTTAATGTACGATTGAAAAAAATTGGAATTATATCGGAGTCAATCAATATTGATATGATAATAATGAATGTCTTGTGAGTGCATCACCACTTGCACTTCCTTATGACCACAGTTGTCTGTACAGTAAGTGATTGGTGTATGACGTGAAATTTGCATGTGCACGGTTTTCATGTTCAAACAAAGAAACAGCTTGAAACAATCACTAACAACTGTGTGATGTAAGATGATTGTCAGAATTAATAGTCTACAGTAGTTCTCTTGAAAACCTCCAAAATCAAGAATGACACCCCATGCACGTGTAGGGGGCTACTGCGTTGTGCACGTGCATCCCATGCGTTGCGATTAGGGAGGGTAATCAGGAGAAAGGTGGTGTGTTCATAAGATGTCTGTCTTTGAAAAGTTTGATAACGCCTTTATTTACTATCTAACGTGAAAGTTCAGGTTTCCCTGCTTTTTTAAAGAGTTTATATCGTCCATCTCAATGTCCATCACTCAGTATATAACATCCAATTGGCATTTCGCATGACCAGAAAGCAGCACGTAAATTATTGAGCTTCGTAATTCTTCTCCGTGTAATCTTTTTCCTAGTATCATCTCTGCCAACACCATTTCAACTCGATTCATATATACATATTGTCGGCCACAGTTCATTAGCATTCGGTGTTACACGTGTAATGCCACTCAGATATATATCTTACATAACAGAAGAAATACGTGAACTATGAAACAATTCTCAATCTTAGTCTCACGTATATTGAATTCCTGAGCTAAGACTCACTTATCCTGCAGTCATCATTCTGCCAGCCTTCCCGGCACCCATCTGGGCATGATCCAGTGACGTCACATACAGAAGATGGCGTTTTACAGTTGCGGGAACTGCAGAACTCATTGCATTTTTGTCCATACCTTCCAGAGGGGCAAATGACTGGCAGTGTAAAAAGCGAACATCTGACTGTAACTTCGTTTAAATTATTACCCTCGGAGATTTATTACAACCATTACAATACACTCCAGCAAATACAATTTACGGCCCAAAAAGAATACCTCTCTGAATCACAAAAAACACCCTTGGCATTCAAATCTAAACAATGACATGACATGGTGATATGATATACATACCACGTTATTAGATAGGATAATGTTCATAAAAATGTGAGGTTATGTAATTGCAAATCTATTCCAGTTCATTTGTTAAATATTCTCGGGAACTCTCCATGGTCCCTAGTATGGTGATCTAGCTTCAGTTGTTGGCAATCTATAGCCTGTTTTTACGTTGTCTTGTCATTTCTAATCCACATGTTGTAGATTCAATTACTAGTTTTAAATGGATATTTGTGATACACTAGTAGTTTTACTGTTCTTCGTCAGGTATTAATTTCTAATTTTATTAATATATGATATAATCATTCATTTTTCTTGTCACGATATGGCTGAAATATTGCCGATGTGACGTTAAATATTAACTCACTCACTCACTCACTCGGAAAGTCTTCATTATTCCCCTGAGAGGATTTCAATTGCCAAATGTGTCGCTTCTGTGACATCGATAGCAGTAATTGATTTTGACAAGTACAGTATGTTCATAGTATTTTTGTGGTGAACACTGAACATGGGTTTGCTTGTGTTTGTGACATATACCTTATAAATGTCTATATTCTACTGCACCAATTACTGGAACCCATCAATCCTGACAGTAGAAACGTCTCACTTGTATCACATCTCTGTCCCTTCCACCCTGGTCTACAGTCTCCAGGACACAATCCAGTCAAGCGATCACAGGTAGAATCCAGGCAGTGACAGAACTTATTACAGTCCACCCCGTAGATTCCTGGGCTGCAGGCTGGTGCATTATCAAGGCAAGAACGGTACATATGATTGTATTCGAAGGTGGGAAGGAAGGTGATATGTGTTGCTTTTTAAAACTAATCCTGACTTATGTTTGGACTGAGATAGTATCCTGTAGTTCAACATGGCTGTCACACTAACACACATTACAATGACTCTCAGCTAGTGCAATCGTTGACAACGACAAAAGTTTACATCAAGGGTCTGCAAATGCATATGGTCGGCATGAATTGAAAGAAAATTGTGCGAACTTCTGTTGGCTGAACTCACGGAAATAAGACTTGAATTTATCCTGTTTAGTTGATTTCATTAATACATGTAGCGTTCATGCCACAGAAACATCGACATCTTTACCGTTATAGATTGAGTCTAATTTGTTAATAAATGGGTCACACTTTGTGATTAAACAGATCATCCTGCAGTGATATGTTATTATTGCAACGCCAGAACATGACTTTGAGTTCAATAACAAATGTCAAAGTAGTATCGAGATAATTATATGTACAGCATCATTCATGGGCAAGGAAGACTGGTTTCGTGTCTCACTGTTTGGTAACGTAAATGTTGACAATATGTGGACTTTGCAACATTAGAGACTTTCCAAAGAATATTAACCACTCTCGATTATCCGCAGAAACAGACTCCGTTGGACATAAAATGCAACTCAGCACTGACAATTTCATAAAACAGACCACTGAAGATGAATATTGACATCAGATGTTCGCGATAGGGGAAAGCATGTCCTGCAGTACCGGCTGTACCCATTTCTCAAAATCTATCTTGTGAAATGTGTAGGCACAATGGAGTAGTGAGTGCATTCGTTGATTACGGCAAATATCCAAGGTCTGTAAATGCATATGGGAGGCATAAATAGAAAGGAAATTGTGGGAATATTTAAAGGCTGAATCTCCGGAAATGACACATTACTTTGCCCTATTTAGTTGATTTCATTGATATATTTACAAGCCCTGAATCTTAGAATAAACATGACAAAACTAGTTATCAGTTAACAGATGTGGACAGTTGGTGTTGGCACAATTTTCAGTACACTTCCTACTATTAGTGCTCAATCATAACACGAACCGATGCAAAGTAGTACACGTCGAACCTGGCCCTTTTCTATCTTCTAGTGTGCTTCATAGTTGCAGGACTTTGGGATACTGAAAAATATTGTTTTTATTTGCATCAAAAATAAATTTCTCGTTGATGCGTAAGCAACATGGACATCTTTGTTACTAAATGCGTCACACTTAGCAACCAAGTTTATACATCATCCTTGAGTGACTTGTTATTATTGCAGCACCAGAACATGACCTTGACCTCCATAGCAAATGTCAAAGTAGTATCCAGGCAGATATGTACACTATTCTACATAGGCAAGGAGAATGGAGTCGTGTGTCTCTGCTTGATATGTGGACTTGTAACGTCAGAGAGTTTCAAGGTGAATAAACGTGAGCTCATGAGAATATTAACCAGTCTCGATTATTCGAACCAAAAAAATCAACTAGGCAAATTAGACAATCAAATGCAAATGAGCACTGACAGTTTCATAATCAGATGACTGAAGATCAGTATCGACATCAGATATTCGATATTCGCGGAAAGGTGTAAGTATGTGCTGCCCTACCCATAGTACCAATTACTCGAAATTTATCTGAAACATCGGACCAACGAAACTGTGAAACAATTGGTTGAATATATCAGTTATATTTGCATAACTGTACTTATTTAAATCTGTTCTTCATACACCACAGAACCTAGGACAGCCTGTTTTACTAAAAGGCGTTAGTAAAATATCTGAATACACAATCCCATATAAGCTTTCCATCGGCGGATACCATACGCATCTACTTTAACTTGGTATTACATAGAATCTCGTTTAGTTACTTATTGTTGTCATAAAATTGGCCAAGCGTATTAATTCAATATTTAAATGTCCTGTGTAAATGGACAGACGCGGAGCGATCAACAACACACCCAGTTAAGTTTAACAAAATAATAAAGTTTGAATTTATACGTTGATTCGTATCAATTTGAAACCAAACAAAAGACAGCTTTAGGATTCAGCACCACAACGTTTACAAATACAACTGTTGTACTTTGGTGAAATTTGTTGCATGATACACCCCGCGAAACGTAACAATCTAGCAATCTGGTTGCCACAGTCTTCGAGTGTACCTGAGGTCCTCTTGTTGATCTATTACCTCCAACTAAATGTCATTAAATATACCCAGATATGTTAAGAGTTTGTTTATGATCTAGATTCAGCTGTTTAAAAGCACGCGTCCAGTTATTAAACACCGTGTCATACCAGCTTATTGTTATAAGAACAAAGGGATCTTTAGCGAGAAAGTGAAATAGAATATGCAGTTAAAGGACAATAAGACAGCAGCGTGTCACCAGAACACGAATGGACAATTACTTGTAAATACAGTAAATGACATACCATAAATCTCCACCTCACAGATGTTGAGTGCATCATCGTATATAGGCCCTGTCCCCTGGTTCCTAATGGTGACGTATCTGCCGGTACCGTTACACGTCACGTGAGTTGGGTTGGGGGGTATCTGGTGGGCTCGGGAGGGTGGAGCAGATGGCGGAGGGGTCGTTGTTCAGATAGATGCTGGAGTTGGCATTTCTAAAGTAGACTTGAGTAAAACAAACACTGTTTCAGACTACGATGCACTATAACACTGTGTCAATATAGTTTCTGTTAGCGTATATATCAGATCACAAAAACTATGTCCATGCAATGGACTAATAACGTTATTGAGAGGATCCATTCCAAAAAGGTATGCTACAGAGCAGAAGGGGTTTAGAATTAATTACATTAAAACTCAACAACTCTAAATAAACAGCACATTGAACTCAGGAATATTCTGGATCCACATGCACAATATCCCGTGTTGATTAGAATTCGTTCAGACATATGCTGTACCTTACAGTAAACGTCCTCAGCCTCAAAGGTTTTCATACGTAAATTACCGTCCGTAGCTGTATAGTAACTCATGTATAGCATGGCCTATTATCTACACATGGAGAATCTACCTTCAGTTGTTGGCAATCTATATCCGATGTGAAATATTGCCGATGTGACGATGAATGTGAATTTACTCACTACACATGAAGACATTTACACGGAACAGAAAGTTACAGTGTGTGTGTTTGTCATAGGTATCAAACAAAGCCAAGATACGACCATGTTGTGTGAATACATCAGTAATACACCACACTCCAATACAAAACAAAATACAGTAAATGTATGGCATCTACAAAGCAGATGCTAAATACATACTGTCTCGTCCTAATGCAGCATATCCCACCCCAAACTACATTCGTGTATATAAAATTACATTCATACTTTGTTTGGTAAACATGATCAATATTTCCGACTGTAAATAGGCTAACAATAATAGCCATTACTGCTGTTAATGAAATCCCCTTGCATCAGGGGAAACCTCCTTGGGTTGTTTTCAATTTGTAAATCTATTATAAAACAGAATAGCAATAGCAATCAATCTAGAAATTATTCGTTGAGGTATATTAGGTGATGGCGCGGCACTGTTTTGCTATACACTGTTACATCAAAAGCTTTTAATGAAAATATTCCTCGTCAGATAGATCAATGCCAGCCTACTGCACATATCTGGGTGTCATTCTCTATTGTCTGTCATATATTTGTTGTATAGAACCTTGAAGCTGATTCATTGATGTAGAGTGTTTACATATGCTGATAAACATGTTATCTGAGTATCATTTGCTATAGTCTTTGGTATATATCAATATGGTTTTGGGTTGTGTAAATTGTTGCTTGTTTATGTGTTTTGATATACTGTAATGCAAAACTAGAATTCAGGAAGGAGTCTAAGGTGGGCCAACGGTGATTCATAACAATCTAAGATGGTATCCAGACTATTACAATAGCATTATTCTCTATTTGATCACGATAGATACCTACATCCACGTCTAGTGTAGATCCTGATGTCATACAGCTGGAAGTCACGGCCCAGATCCACCGTCCAGTCTGACGGAGATCTAAAAGCGTGGAAACAGGTTATGTTCCCACCACCAATGTCACTGTCACCATCCACAGCCCTTGATTGGTGCCATATACTATGATGACCAGATGTTGTTGATGCTGTCTTGTCCAGGGCAATGTTTTCTGTGAAGTACAATAATCATGTAACGTTACTGCCCCGATCTATCGCCTGACGGGTACCAACCTCCATACACTCAAGGCGTTGCTCTCTTTTTCTGTGCAATGTAGGACAATAATTATGTCCTCACAAAATTTCATACATTCCCAATGCATGTATGTGAAAGGGTTAACATGGGTTTACATGCATGGCGATAGTCGGATTCTAGTTAATAGTTTTATGTCAATCTCAACCCTACAACCTATCTGTCGTATTACAAATGTCATGTATGGTGTGAGTTAAGTGATCATCATGACATTTATAATGATTTGTACAAAGAGTCTGTTTTCACATCGACCAAAGCAGAACAGTAAACACATCAAAATCAAAGCCTGTGTATGTGTCACTCACGTTTCTGGCAAAGACAGACTTCAATTTTCCATCCCCGATCACACGAACCAGAACAGGCACCTGTAGTCTCGTCACATGATGTCCCGCAGTGACAGGAGTAGCTGCAGGAGTCTCCAAACCATCCAGTCAACAAAGGACTAGATTATCACAGATATATATTTTAAGACTAGTAATTACATTTAAACCATTTTAACTTCACATGACAAGACAATATAAAAACAGACTATAGATTGAAGGTAGATCACCATATTAGGGACCATCATTCTGCTTCCTGCATGGACTTCAGCTGGATTTACATCATCCCTTCAGATGTTAGCAATTGTAGGCAACTCTAGCCATATCAACTCGAGTCCCTGCAATGATTGTGTACTGGACTATTTCAAGCTTTAACATATGCCTGATTTGTATGCCATCAAACTTTGAGTCCTTTTATCATCCAACTTACAGCAATAGCGATACTATCCCAATACCCTCAACAAGGAAGTGAAATACCTACAACGTAGACGTTTGATCACTAAATATGTATTAACCCCACCCAATGTACCTCTTTGATGTGTTCAACTTTGGAACAAATTTTATAAGAGAGATTCAGCCTCAGTTGGCTTCGGATGAGGAAGGAGAGCTACATTCGCAGCATCCCTTGGGTAGGTGAACCAGTATCAGTGACACAGACGAATCAAACTGTTTGTTTACTTTACATGGTTTCATAACTTTTGCTTCAAGAAAATGGTAGTTCAAGTGCATGTTTATGTGATGTGATCTGGCATGTGGGATGACTGGGCCCCGAAATAGAACTGCAATACCCAAGGGATAGGATAGGGACAGGACCTAGGAGTAGGAAGGGCAGAGCCACAGGCTAGGGGTGTTATGAAACTTGGGTAGGAATAACTCGACATCAGGTTAGGGATGTTAGGAGCCTGAGGTAAGGCTGACGTACGGATGAGATGATCTTGGGACATTGGTAATAGGACCACACCGTAGGGGTATAATCACACTTAGGTCGGGGTCCCAAAGTACGGTACGATGAGCAAGGGAAAGGGATAATATGGCTCTGGGGTAGAATTGAGAGTATCCAGAATCCTGTGGATAAGTATGGCAGAAAGTTTGGTTTGGGTGGACAAACTTGGGACAAGGCTCGGGCTCGGGCTCAGGTTCAGGCAGAGGCGGATTTGATACATCCTTGAAGTATTGTTGATAGAATAACTGGTTAGGGATGACCGAACATGGTGATTGGGCACTACAAGGTTGCTTTGTAAAGGATATTAGAACCGGGCGGTAGGGACCCTCAGGGCTATCAAGGGTCGGGAGGAAATGTATCCTGGTAATAAACCAAGTTGATCTACTCACCTGATACCAACTGTATCCATCGAAGTAAGACCACTACAACGAATATCCTGACACCCGCCATGTTGACAAACCAGGAAGTGAAATACCCAGTCAAACTGTGTTAAAGGTTACGCCGACGGAATGTATGTGTAACTCTGGGCGTATTCATCTTTTGTTAAAAGGGGCGACTATAGTCAACAGCGACGCTGGGTATAGATAGCAGATTTTCACAGTCGTTTCAATACATACAATAAGATTGTGTGTGATCAGTTTTCACATTTGTTGTCCCAGTCACAATTCCTCCGAAACACATAGATCCTTTTCAGAAGAACTTCATGGGATATTAGCTCTGGGAATAGAAAGACACACAGCTACAGTTTTAATCAATCTAATGGTACAATGTAGAACAGCTGAGGCGTATATGAACAGCTCGCACTCACCCTATGTATGCATGTGACTCACGGATCCGTCCTAAAGTCGACATGGCAGTGGCAGCAGGGTTACTTCCATCTGGATCAAGTGAGGTCAGACATGGCGACCTATCTTCGAGGACATGAATTATTATATTATGCATGGCGTCTTTTCATGCATGTCTGATATTATACCTCAGACTTGTTATTTCCACCGGTTCAGTTACTGTTTCCGCTGTCTGTGTTGATATCGTTAGCTATGAGGGGCAGTCCGCAAATTCAAAAACATGGAAGTCTTTTGTGACAAGTGATACCAAAAAATTCATCATTTTAAAATAATATATTTTAGATAAGAGGATTGAAGTTCCACAGGACTCGCAATCTGCGGATAGCACTTGAAGGAAACTCATGACCATTACAATTATATACAAAAGAGTCACATCTTATACATAATGAGAGAGTTATATCCACTTCTGGATCAGGAGAATAATCAAACAAATATATGTAATGGCTTTAGAAGACACATTTCCATGCCTGTATCACCTCCGATTTAACGGGAAATATATGCCAGATACAGACATAGATTTTTAAACAGAAGATGCTATGTCTCTTGCTATTTCATAAGAAGCATCTATAACTGTCGGACTGAAACTAAACAAGAAGAGTCTGCCGAAATGCCAACAGGCGAAGGCGACCTCAAAAACACCTAACTGGAGAAGAAGAAGATAAACAAGAAGTCATCAATATCAATGTACCCATCCAGCACAAAACCTTTGGCAAAATTACTATTTGTTCGGAAATATCGCAAGTATCAAGCTGATAGGAGAAATACAACATATTGAAGCTTTTGTGTGAATTTACTCTCGTTCAAATGTGGCATTATTGCAACTTGACACATGCTAAGGCTATTCAGATGAAGACTGTTCAATTTACTATATGTTTTTGAAACTTCGATTTTTTTTTTCTTTTATATTGTACCGCAAAGACTTTTCAAACCCAAATGCAAAATTTTGTTCTTGCAACGTGGTGTTTATATAATGATTGTATCCTTTTGTTAACATGTTTTTGTAATCCAATTTGACAGTTATTACCAACATCAGTGTGTTTTCTGATACAAAAGCATATCGACCAAGCGTACCTAAAAAGACAGACAAGTTAAAAGCTCAGTATGACATTCGTGAAAATGGAAATGCACTTTCAGATTGTGACAACCCTACCAATGAAAGCGACTTCCAAACTCGCTTGAAATCATTCTTGTGTTGACACAATACCACGACTTATGAAAGATGTGAGGAACCAAGCCTTGGGTCGATTGCAAGGTGGGCTGCGTGCACGGGGGGTTGCCAATCATTTTAATGTTCATGTTAGGACAATATACCAACTGCAGGAACAGTATGAGGCCACTAACAGCATGCAAGGCCGTCTAGAGAGAGGACGATCTGCAGTAACATCACAACGTCAAGACCGACAGATTGTGCGCAACCATCTGCAGGATCGCTTCACCAGAGCCACGGAAACAGCTCGCCAGACCATTGGGACCCACAAGAGACTCATCAGTGCCGATACATTGCGTCGACGTTTGCTCGAGAGAAACCTCTGCTATCACAGACTATATCGTGGTCGTGTTCTCACCGCGAATACCGACTGCCATGGGCAACTTGGCATCGAAATTGACGTTATCGACAATGGAGAACTGTGAAAGCCGATATTGTGTTTCGACAACCGATGGCAGAGTGACAGTATGGCGAAGGAATGGGGAACGGTTTTCCAATGTGTGTATTGTTGAAATAGACTCGTGGGGTGGTCATGGTGTGGGGTGCAGTCGGTCTGAACCAGAGAGTTGGCCCCGTGGTGTTCCAGAATCACGGTCTAGGACGAAGAAATGGCGTGACAGCTGCTCGCTATGCTGACCAAGTCGTAAGATCCCACGTTGTACCACATTTTGAACATCGCAGAAATCACATCTTCCATCAAGACAACGCTCGTGCCCACACTGCCAGATCAACACTGTACTTCCTAAGACAACATGGCATCTAAACCCTACAGTGGCCCGCACTGTCCGGATTTAAGTCCAATGGAAAACTTTTGAGACGAGATTCCTAAGCAGACTGAATGACCTTCAACCAAGGCTGGGGCGGTGGGGTAGCCTAGTGGTTAAAGCGTTGGCTCGTCACGCCGAAGACCCGGGT
>VKKT01006893.1:0-10028 GCA_008038995.1 Haliotis laevigata | reverse complement strand
GTATTGTCCTCCTGAGAGGGTACGTAAGTCCCAAAAACTTTCAAAGTCAATTTCGCTCAACCTTATTTTTAAATCGCAGTATTTTTGTTATTTTAAATTTTGGCTAAACCTTCCTTCCATCGCCAGCGGCTGAAGGGATGGTGTAAATCCAGCTACGGTCCATGCAGATAGCAAAAGTACTGTAAGTCCACATGGTCCCTAGTATGGTGATCTACCTTCAGTTGCTGGTGATATATAGCCCGTTTTTATATTGTATTGCCCTGCATTATAGTATAAGTGTTTTTTAGTTACATGCTAGTTTTATATCTCTATCTGTGATACACGTGCTAGTTTTATATCTCTATCTGTGATACACTAATAGTTTTACTGTTCATCGTAAACAGTTTTATTACTTTTACTGATAATTAATTGATCTCGTCACGATATGGCTGAAATATTGCTGAGTGACGATAAATATTAACTCACTCACTCAGTCACTATCCTTCTTGACTGCAAGTCAATTTGAAAATTTGGAAAGTCAAGTGAACCCATCTTACCCACAGACTTTGTTCCTTCTTGACGGATGTAACAAATGTACGCATTTCTTATTATGGTGACTGCATTTGAAATCTAACCATTGCTATATGTGGGATTACACTTTCTAGGTAAAGTACAGCGTTGCTCGTTGATGGGTAACCAACAAACAAAAGGCAGTGTGATAATCCACATCCAAGGTTTTACAATGGCAGTGCAAAATAGAATGGCAGTACAAGTTCAGGCAGTAATCTGGTAAAAATGCCAGAAGAGAGGTTTGTGTTAGCTCACTCACTATATACCTACAAATACGATTAAAGAAATTTATCTAACAACGTGGGTAAAAACATGGCGTAAAAGCCTAAATTGCTGTAGTACCTTGTAGTACCTTTCAGAACGTGTCTGCAGTCGAAACCCACCACCCTTAGCCAACTCGTGACAATGTATCAGCGATATGTTACCTTCCATATGTCTCAATCAAATTCCAGCAGCAACAGCGAATTAGATATTGGTTTTTGTTCTTCACTGTATGAATAAAAGGCAAGAGATAATGACAAGAAAGTCGGTAATATTCATACTCAGCAACAGTAATGCAACTTACAACTGGGCCTGGCAGAGTACAATGACCATTACTCACAATGCTGGTCTTCTTGTAACATGAAGCTTTTAAGTGAACATGAGGAACAAGAGTTAGCTCCCCTCATATACATAGAAAATTCATTTTAGAAGATTTACCAGCTACCCGTGAGGTTATAGGACCCTGTATCAGCTTCAAGAACTTTATGTCCAAATCTTTCAGTCCGTCTCTGACTATCCAAGTATACAGCGAGTGAGTGAGTTAATATTTATCGTCACACTTACACAATGTATTACACGTTGAGCACTGTTACACAAAAACTGACATTGTAACATAGCGTAGGGATATAACAATGATTGAGTTCGCAATCAAATTGCACTAAACAATCTCCCGGTTTGCAACAGGCTGATGTCACATCACATACCATTACACTGGCCCTTGTCTTAACTAGAAATGGGAAAGAGATAATGTGTCTTTGTTGGATGGCTTGACAGTGACTGAGACAATTCTAGATTAAGAAACGACACGGACGAATCTGAAGCTAGAATTTATTTAGCCTTCAAGCAAGCAAATTAGGACAATTTTAGGGACACGTTTGTTCAAACAAGTTCTATTTCCACACCAGTATCAACATTTACCCACTACTGGGGACTTCGATACAGTATAGGTGGTATAGTAACAGTGTTGATGTGATACCAATTCATAAATCTGTTAAATAATGAGTCCTCATATATGTTCCCATGGTTCATTAAGTGTGTGTCCAGCAGGAAAATTATAACAAAACATATCTAAACCAAGCCAATGTAAGGAAAATACAGTATCACTTTCACCAATGATGACGTAAAGCCTTAAAGCATTATGCGTGAAGCCCCAGGTTTGGGTGATGGTGGCCTATAGGATATTTTCGTAAGACAATAAAGAAAAAGGTGCCTTGTATGTGCGTTTTACATCTAAACGAGAATGCTTAATAAAAAAATATGTTTCCTTCTTCTATACAGTGACACTGTCATTTGATAACAGGGACAGCTTTTCTCCGTCACTTGTTTGAATCAGCAATTGCTGAAATGTGTCAAATGCAATTCTAACCACGTGCATGTTTCGTTCAATACCTATTACATGCAGGGTCAAAGGTTATTATTATCTCTTCAGATGAATACGGGATTCAGACTGATAATTTCAGTGGGAGGGAACTCATCTTTATTTCTACAAGTTCTTTACACATGATTTCTCTGGTATGTGGGTGTGTCACTGTGAAACTATGGCCAGACATATATGTATAAATGGATACCTCAGAGGCAATCGGCAAGTCACATTTATTGATTCCACGCAATACTTGACAAAATACTTTGGCCATACGATAAATATACGTGATCCAAAAATCCTTTCTCAGACCTGGTTATTTTCATACACTTGGTTCTGAATCACATCATACGGTGACTTCTCCTCTCTCTCCTTGGTAACGTCGTTTAATTCAGTGTAATCCGGATCTTTCACGCCAGGAGTTGGCGTATGCGTAGAAATCCCTTCAGTGTAACCAGTTCCAGTCTTTCTTCCCTCTGTAGGGTCTGCTCCATTTGAGGGAATCCATTTCAGCCTGAATCAGAGAAGTATTGTGGAAATGTGATAGGTTTTGACCTTATTACGCAGAACCATCAAGAAAATGATTTTGAGTCATACGCAACACTACGCAAAGTTACCTTCCATGTTTCAGCAGACACATCATCAACCCACCACCCAGCAGCAGCGTGGCCACTATTCCTATAGCCACTCCTATAGCTCCCCCAATGATGCCAATTTTGACAACAGAGTCTGCAATAATCAGAAACACACTCAAATTAGTTTGATACTTAGCATTTATTGTGAATGGATATAAAGTCTGCATATGACAATACATATGACTGACTGACTGACTGAGTTTGGTTGTACGCCGCTATTCCAGCAATATCACGGCGGGGGACACCAGAAATGGGCTTCACACATTGTACCCATGTGGGGATTCGAACCCGGGTCTTCAGCGTGAAGAGCCAACGCTTTGACCACTAGGCTACCCCACCGCCCCACAATATATATGATATATGGTATTTTTTGTATTATCAGTATAGAACATGTATGTTTGTTCTTACTTTTGAATAATCCTGACATTGGCATAACATCCTATATGAACATTAATTCTTTTTTCGCCATTTTATTTTTTCACTTATTATAAGGACGGAAAAATGATAAAACATATCTGAAACCTCTAACATCCTCATCACATCGGTCACCAGTGAAGCCATCCAGACATTCTCCGGGACAACGACCATCTTCAACATTACACGTGACGCCACAGTGTCCACAACGAGTACAATCAGGTCCATAAGTTCCAGGTTTGCATCCTGAAAGTTTTCAGTACAGGTAATAAGTAAATGGATGATAGAAAAGAGAAGTAGACTGGAACATATGTTTCAGCTTTGACATACCATGTCAAATCTGTATGAATAGAACGAGTAGCATCTGGTTGTTTACATTACTGAAGCATGTTTTGTACCAAATTATAATAAGAATATTTCCCATTGAAAATACTACCTATTTGATTGTATGAGGGAAGATAGATGAAATGACTTCTCATCACTTGTCAGTATTATGAGAATAGCTAATGAGCTACGAAGAGTTGGGTTGTATCTTTTTCTTTTAACTTAGGTCGTGGATCCCGAGAAACGACTACCACATCCTGACCATGCACAAGCTGAAAGAGAGCGGGCATTTTAAGTTGGATAATTTGTCCCCAATCCCTTTCACATTTGTGAATGAAATATTTTAAATCAATCACGGAAAGTATGATTCCTACTTTAGGATATGTACGTGCCTGCTAGATGTTTTGGTGTCTGTGGTACCTGGCGAACTAGAGCGCAACCTGCACATTGTTTTGTACAAATGCTGTTGATACATGCAATCCTACATGAGAATGTTGAAATATGACGTCACTATTGTTCATAAGAGAAACAGAGTATAAGCTGTGGGATTTCAACTAATAGCCACGGACTGTTAAGACTATACGTGCGTTTGCACCAAACTTGTTTTCATGTGAGTTTCCAGTCGGCAAATCTAGGCTCCCACCACCGTCTGCCCACCTCCCATATGCAGTTTATTCACATGTTTATGGCAACGTGGAACATCGTACGTTGTATGCAGCTTAATTCAGGATGGCATGAGTTCAAATCCAGACAATTCTCCATCACTTCTTATTTTGACACAACCGACGTTTGTTATGCCTGAGCAGCATCTCTGACGGGCCATCTGGCATCTGCTTAACACGGTGGATATGCATGATGTGATCTCGCATATATTGTCGTAAATATGCCTGCAGTTTTGTAGAGATAGTTGCTGCACTCATTTGTCGCAAATAATAACAAAATGGTGCAGTCCTTGGCATCTGGTGTAACAAGGGACCATCTGCCATGAGTTGTTACTGCTTTGTGCCATGTTATTGGTACCGATCACTGTTTAGAGATGGTGTTCTGGGACACACTGTCTGGCTATACCGTTCCTTTTCAGCAAGTTATTGTATGAACATTGTATTCAGACAGTTGCCAACAGACATTAGACAACTCTGATGTTTCACATGCATTTTCTGGACCCGATGGCATCAGCTTGATAATACAAATAATTATACATTACTCTGAGTACAGTCTGCTCCGATCCATCCTTCCCGACATCCTGTGGTGCAGGCTCCTGACACGTGATCACAGGCGGTCCGAGCATTTTTACACTGACGGGAATCACAGGACTTGCTGCAGCTAGGACCGTACGTCCCGCTTGGACAAGCTAAAAGATAAAAAAGTTGGAAAACATGCCATGTATCGAAACACGTTTATAAAACTGCTTATAAATATAAATAAAAAAAACTTAAATAGGAAACAATTCCCTCATGAAATTGTATGTCATTAGCGCATTAACAATTGACCTTTTCAGTATCTACATCAATTTAATTCAACCACATTTAGTGGGTTTTTTTGTAGAGCAAACTGGCATTATTGAAACATTTGAAACAAAGACACCTTTCTCAAAGCAAATCTCACGTATTCTGCAGTCCGTATTTTGCCATCCTTCCCGGCATCCATCTGTACATGACCCAATGACGTCACACACGGGTGATGGTGTTTTACAGTTGCGAGAACTGCAGAACTCTGTACATTCTGGTCCATACCTTCCGTCAGGGCAGTTTGCAGTCACTGTACCAAAGAACTAAATGCTGCTAACGTTCTTTCTTACCATTGTCAGAAATATCTTAGTCGCATATCTAAGGAGATGGCATACAGGTGACAGTAACTATACACATCTGTTTGTATTAAAAGGAGAAGATCTACGCCAGTGCATCTAATACCATAGACCGACTAGTATTAATGTATTAATTGTTGGATCTGGCACGTATCAAAACCGTATTTATGATGATGTTACTACCTTATCAGATCCTTTTAGAACAGTTTCTAGCGTTTAAGTATTTGACAAAATATTTTTACCCTTGCACGTCATACTTGACTGAGATTGTAGTTATTTTCAACTTTAACGGCAACAAAAAGTTCATTCCTGGCCGAGAATGGCTGAAACATTGCTGAGTGTGTGGCGTTTAGCAAAACTTACTTACCTATGTGACCAATACAATATTGTCTTGATCCAAACTATTTGATTTTCCGAACTTACAGATGCGGTAGTTTTCAGAGCTTTAGAAACTCATTTCCAAGAAGATACTTTTGTTGCCTGAGATGGGATGTGAGGAAATGTTGTTCAGCTTCTCTTGACTTTAAGTCGATCAAAATTAATAGAATCTTTTCACCTGTTCAATATCAAAACTAACCTCTTTCAACTTCGGATGGGAATTTTTCTGAACGCAGCAAATACTCTTTCAATGCATAAGTAACATTTACAAAAACAACAATACAGTATATGAAAGTCAACAAAGACTGATCACATCTGCATGAGAGTCAACTGCGATGCAATATATCTCTGTAGATATTTCAACTATGCTGTCAAATGGAGATGTGGGTCCATATTTCACTTGGCGATACCTAGATACCAAATAGTCCTGCAACAAGTGAGTGAGTTAAAATTTATAGTCATATCAGCAATATTTCAGCCATATTGACAGCAAACAAGTATCATATGGAATTTATTCATGGGCTTTCAGATACGAAGTGTGGTCTTATAAAGATTTCAGAGCGTAATTTAAAATAAAAAAGGTTCATCGTTTGTATGATTTCCTTACGTTATATGGTAACGGGAATTATTGCAAGGAATTCAGCTTTTACTAATGTGAGTGAAAACAGATTGATAGTTTGTATGCAGTAACAGATAAGTGAACTAAAATTAAAAGTCACATCGCCAGCATTTAAACCATATCATGACCAGAACAGGTAACACCCATTTATGCTGGAAAAAATAACCAGTGTCCCATTGCCAAACCTGGTAGTTGGTAAACAGTTGGTATCAATCAAGGTAGTGCACCTTGGATAACATATACGGCTTTTGGATTTGCTTAGCGATATTGATCTTACACTGCAAACTTTTGTAGGTTGTTTTAGGTATCAGTATGCGTCCGTGCGTTCCTTCCAATAAAAAGGACAAAAAAGTTCATACAGTTTCTCCTCACCTTTCTGGCACAGGTCATCTGTCCACCCTGCTTCACATCCATCAGCACAGATCCCAGTAACATGATGGCATGTGTCGTTGTTAGCACAGTGGCCGCACGTTCTGTTACAGTTGATGCCATAGGTACCACTGGGACATTCTGTTGCAAGGAACGCCTTGTAAATTAGTTTCATTTTAACACAGTGACACCACCAATACCCCCTTCATCTCGATATAAATACAACATTGATATAACGTCACATGGTTTACGATAATCACAGACTTAAGTAACATAATGAAGGGAAGATATTCACACGTGCGTGCTTGCGTGCCTGTGTGTGCGTGCGTGTGTGTGTGTGTGTGTCCGTGTCCGGGGGTGGTGTTGGGTAGCAATTGATTCAATGGAACGGCAGGTCGGTTAGCCCTAAAAGAGAATTGTGTGATGTCAGTGCTTAGAGTATTAAATTTAGCCTGTTAGAGAGAAACAGTTCTCTCTACCCTTATTTGTATTAAAGTACACTTTTGTATTTTCACAGCAGGATTTAAACCATCACTTCAGTCATTGTAGTTGTGCACAATGCTAGCCATAAATTAAAAACGTGTTTAATGACTACGTCAATAAAACTCTGGTTGTCTGCAATGAACCATAATACTGTTATGACCAGCGTCAGTCATGAGGGGACAATCGTTTTACATTACTTCAACTCCATTAAATAGCATCACCATGATTATAGTGTAAGCTAATTAGTTACCTTATTGTGAAACACATTAATTCAAAAGCTATAAACTGATCCCATCTCTTTAAAAAAACTAGAATTAATTTACGTTGCTAAAAAGAGCCTTTAATTCTGAAGCATGGTAATATTTACACCTTGTGAGAGAACAATCCACACGGTCAAGTATAACTGCTCTCGTAAAAAAGGGATACAAAATGGAGGATCCTCTCCTTTCAACAAATATTTATGAGTAACACGCATATGACCAATTCAGTATCGTCGCATTACTACTTCATCATGTCTAGATTGACATCCCAAGTAGTTACAACCTAAAGTTTGTTTAATGTCATGAAGATTGTTTGTACCTACTTCGCCGTTCTTGTTTGTTTGATCCAAGCCCCTGATGTACAGTCTGATAGTGGATTTAAAATCAGAGTAAAGGAATTAAGGATAGATTTCTCAAACGCTGTTTTCACTGCCGCATCAACTTTTGTGTTACCAGCAATGGACTTTCAGGACGTTCACATTTCACGTACGTCATCATCAGTCCGCCATACAGAATGACATGCATGTAGCCTAATTGGCGATAATATAAAAGCGACTTTAAACTGTGATGTTCAAACATCATTTCAAGACTTTGCAATACCAATTGCAATACCATCAAGAAGACCAAATAAAACACAACCTGAAATGAACGATCAGCTGATCTCACCGCCACTCTTCGTATTTTCTATCAGGTGTTTGATTCACTATTGCAATATCGTTGGGTGACTGTAATTTTAGATGAAGGGTGTAAGGTTCTGTTCTAGCCTCTAACAATGAGAATGGGCTTGTCCAGTAAAAGTACTCGATACAAAGTAAGCTGGTTTATACACTGTTTATGAATCACCTTTGTATTTATGTGATATTGATCAAAGTTTATGAAAAGGAACTTTAGAGAGCATGGCATCTGGTATCGTTGTTCAAGAGGCTATCGTAATTTGGTTTAGGTTGATGTAAATGAGAAATAATGTATTAGGGGTTGTGAGGAATGCCGGTGTTTGACAGTAGATAAATGCCAAACCTTTTCACCATTTGAACAAACATTTTCGCAGGAATTGTTCGTCAGAACTATGCAGACGTATGCTTGGTGTTCTTTTTTGGATTGGTTGTTGCTTACGGCACATTCAGCAATATTCGGCTGGTGGTCTGTATATTATTGAGTCTGGACCAGACAATCCAGTGATCAACAGTCTGAGCATCGATCTACGCAATTGTGATACGAGGACATATGTTAACCAAGTGGGAGAGCCTGACCCTCCGATCCCGTTCGTCACATCTTACGACAAGCATGGGTTGCTGAAGACCAATTCTAACCCGTATTTTCACGGGTTGCTTGGCATTAATGTTCTGTAGCCAATGGTCAAAATACCTCTTACTCATCTGGTCAGGGCACTTATGTCGTCTTGGAGATAACGTTCTAACGTTGCCATTATGCATACGATTCCAGTTTTATCAGATTGTATGCATCTGCTGTGAAAATATCATTTTTCAGTCTGATCATTCTTCTTTAGGTTCCCAGCTCTCTTTAAGCGATAAGGCAACAAGACATTGCAAAATAGCATCTGGAAATGATTCCCTTGTAAGATCGAACCCGGTGGTTGAGGGTGAAAAGATATAGAGGATATTATATGAGTGCCCATGTCATACTATGTTTACGACCCGAGTGCCTAAATGTTGGTATTTCCAGAGCGAGAGCGAGGGATATACCGAGATTTCGGCACTAGTGTCGTAAACATAGTATGATAGTGAGTTTAGTGTTACGCCGCACTCAGCAATATTCCAGATAATGGCGGCATAGTATGAAAAGGGCACATATATAATATTGTGTTTATTACTGAAGTCGTCAAATTGAGGAAATTTAAATAAACCCAAATCCACTTTCAAACATGCCAGTTGGCTTCTGGCCGTCGCCGCATGTAGAACGCAACGTCACAGAAGAAACGTGACGTCATAGTATTGTTCATGACGTCACGTCACCATGACAAAGAGATATTTTGGCGTAGGGCATCGTATGAAAAATATAAACACCGATATTTTCGCACTCGTAGGTAATAAATTGCAATAACTCCAAGGCTGCTCATTTACCCTGAAAAAAATGACACAAGGCCTATGTAATATTTCTAAGTAGACTGTGTCAGTTGGGATACGGGTATATCGACTTCGTTAACATACTGACAATGCTACAGGGCCAGTTGACTTTCTATTAACTATTGAACCATGCGCCGTGAAATGACACTACATTACCTGTGGAGCAATCCACCCCCATCCATCCGTCCTGACATCCACCAGCAGGACAGGTTCCAGTAATATGATCACACGTAGAAGAGGGTACCTTGCAAAGTCTGGAGCTGCAGTCTCTGGCACAACTCGGACCGTACTTTCCATCCACACAGACTGAGTAACAAATGTACAAATACACTATAATGCAATAATACATATTAAAAGAGATAACGCGTATGATTGGAGGCTGTAGGAATTAATATTAAATACATATACCGTGAGACTGTAAATTATGTAGTAGTATATACAATGATAGTCCTGGACCAAGTCCAACAAAAGCCTCTGCAAAGCCTTAT
>VKKT01006888.1:37336-47339 GCA_008038995.1 Haliotis laevigata | reverse complement strand
CGATGACATGTGTCAACCAAGTCAGCGAGCCTGACCACCCGATCCCGTTAGTCGCCTATTACCACAAGCATGGGTTACTGAAGATCAGTTCTAACCCGGATCTTCGATACACCGAAACACCGAACCAAAGTACTCATGGAAATAGCAATAAAATGTTGTTTTGCCGTTTATTTGCTTATTAGTTCATTAAAATAACTAGTTTGAAAAATATCAAACTAAAACAACTATGTTTTTCCCAACTAAGCCTTTTAATGTGGTCCTCTAATCATTATCCAAAATACCATTTTACAGGTAAATATAACAAACATTTGCATATTATCAGCACATTTAGAAACATGTTACGTCACAATCAATAATGGGTGGTGACAATTACCTGCAGCACTGTTTAGACGGGAAGATGTATTTGCAAATGCGTTGCCATTGAAATTGATAATCAAAGCTATGAATCAACTCGTAAAAACAGTTAAATTTCAACAAGAGTGCAGGCATGTAATGAGAAAATCTTTCAAATTGTCAAGAAAAATTACGAATATATATTCGGAAAGCGACACAGAAAACCTCGAAATGATATAAAAAATCTGAGACTTGGAATAGATTTTTGCCACAATTTGTTTTAAGTGGCAACATTAGGTCTTCGTAAACAAACACCTCTTTGAAAAAAATTACACAGTCAAAAGTGATAATGTGTGATTGAGCAGACTAAATGGTACACAAAATTTATGAAAAAGTATTTGAATACATATATCACGCATTTATAAAATTGATTTAAACATTCACATATGACATGTGCGCAATTATAAATAGCCAAGATATACCATTCACACCTACGTGGGGGCTGTAATTATTCACTGTCAATTAGGTTCACCGATCGCCTTCAGGTATAGTTGACGTAGGCGAAATAATCAGTTAAAATACAGCTTAGTCATTAAAGTTGTGTGTACATGTACCATGTTTCTGTCCGGGGAAAAGAGTATCCGGGGGTGAAAATTGCCCGTAGGGGCAAAGGGCAAAATTGCACCTGCGTGATTCATGACATTGGTCCCCCATTTGGTTTTCGGGTCAGACAAGGTCTTGATGATCGTAGGAGGCAACTAAATTAATGATCGGTAACTTGGTTGAGTGTAAGTCATCGTGCCAAGAGCATGTGGGTTGGTGCTCACAATATCAATCACTGGTTTGGTTGGATTAAGTTTACAGGCCGCAGTCATGAAGCTGGAATGTTGTTGAACAACACATACACAAACTATCAGTATTCTAGCTGCATCGCGGCGGCGGGGTAGCCCAGTGTTTAAAGTGTTCTCTCGTCACGCTGAAGACCTGGGTTCGATTCCCCACATGGGTACAATGTGAAAAGCCCATTTCTGGTGTCCCCCGCCGTGATATTGCTGGAACATTGTTTAAAGCGGCATAAACTAAACTCACTCACTCACTCACTCACTCACTCACTCATTCACACACACGAAGTCGTGAACTCCCTTGGTTGTTAAATTTCTTCAGTTGGAAAATTTGAATAAAAATTGCATTCGATCATACTCCAGTCATCAGCATGCATTCACGTTTATCTAATTGACACTGGCGTATCATCTGAAACATTCAGAAACAGTCGACTAGAGGCAGTCCTTAGGTAAAAGTATACGTACTTCGTCATGATTACAATTCGCTAGACCAATTTGACCAATTACCGACTTGATTCATGACCATGCATGGCTTACGTATGTGAGTGAGTAAGGTTTTACGCCGCTGCATTCAGCAATATTCCAGCAATAACACGACGGGGGACTCCAGAGATGGTCTTCAAACATTGTACCCATGTGGAGAATCAAACCCAAGCCTTCAGCGTTATGACCGGACGCTTTAACCATTAGGCCACCCCACCACACCACTTAAGTACGAGTTGGTGAAAACATTAAAAGGTACATGCAAATATTGACAAAGACTATACATAATTTTGAAACAAACCAATAACTATTTGAATCAAAAAGGAGCCCCACTGAGATTGGAGATTCAGCGTAAATGTGAGGGAAATCTAAAGTTGCGTAATTTGGATTTTTACAGATAGGGAAAAAATATGGTTCGGGGACTTTAAGGTCTAATATTTACATATGAGCAAGCTAGATAGTAAGGAGAAGAGGTAGGGAGATAATGATAAAAAAGAATTTGACTGATCAGGGCTATTAATATGTAAGTTACGTCAGTAGTTCATCACACCTGTTAATACTTCCTATTACTCTTCCTGTAATGGTACGTGATCCGTCTCAGTCCAGATGACAGTGATGCATGCTAATTTTGTACCTTTTTTAACTACCGGAAACTGTCTTCTTTCAATACCCCCAGGTCAGTTGGTCAGTTACTGCCGTTATCAATCCGTTACAACGAGTGAAAGAGAAAAACTCTAGAAAGGCTATGTTCAGTAAGTGAGTGAGTGAGTGAGTTTTTACGCCGCTTTTAGCAGTGTTCCAGCAATATCGAGGAGGGGGACTCTAGTAATGGTGTCACACATTATACCCATGTGGGGAATCGAACACGGGTTTTCGGCGTGACCAGCGAACGCTTTAACCACTAGGCTACCCCACCGCCCCAAAATAAACAGGAAATGTTGGAGACGAATATAATCAACAGTAAAATAAAATATATAATACAATATATAATTATTAATTTGTATAGCGCCTATTTTCCAACTTTGAGCTGCTTTCAGACAGTTGTGAAAAGATGTGTGAGAGCTTGCTGTTTTGAGTTCAAATGGTACATTGTACCACAAGGTTGGGGCAACTCTGGAGAAGGCACGATCAGCAAGTTTAGTGGATGTTGAGGGAACCGAGAGATTGTACATATCCTGAGATCGGAGATATCGTCCTGGTGTATACATCTGGATCAGGTCCTTTATGTAGAGAGGGGAGTCATCATTGTGCAGAGCAGCGTAGGTCATTGACAAGACTTTGTACACCACCCTAAGCCGAACTGGGAGCCACTGTCATTTTTTTAGAACAGTCGTGATATGCTCACGAGGTTTGGTCCTTGTAACAATGCGAGCTGCCTTGTTCTGGCAGTCACGGTTTCGCTTTTATCAGTGATTAATATTTGAATACTGATAGAATGTGTAAAGTTGCAAACATACTTTTCAAAGAGTGACGTCAATTCACAAAAAATTAAACGTTTTCTTTGTCAAAACTAACATGCTGAACGCCATGTCTTTTGAGTGTGAGTGAGTGAGTTTAGTTTTTACCTGGACGGTAGGGTAGCCTAGTGATTAAAGCGTTGGCTCGTCACGCCGAAGGCCTGGGTTCGATTCCCGACATGGGTACACTGTGTGAAGCCCATTTCTGATGTCCCCCGAAGTGATAATGCTGAAATATTGCTAAAGGCGGGGTAAAGTTAAACTCACTCACTCTTCCCTCGTTAATCCAACAGGAATACTGTTCACAACAGCAGCAAAGCAAACTCACTCACTCAATTCGTCTATTTGCTTTGTGAAATTATTCCTTGGCTGAAATGACGATATCTACGAGATCTTATAATTGTTTCATAATAAAATGCAAAACGTCTGACACAAGTGTCTTTAATCCCAGTCCAATACCCGTCCCACTGGAGTAATGTCCATATCTCAAATATCAATATCCGGTGCCTAATAACCATTTTATTCTTTGGCATAGTTTTTAGGGTTCTTTTCATATCAAGCATACTCTGATGTTATTAAATTAGATACTGTTACTTTATAAACAGTGGGGAACTTAAACGGTTTTGTCCACATGAATTTACCGTTTAATCCTTACATCATTGTTCCACTGTAAAAAGTGTGAAACTAAAAAGTAAAGGGTTCTGAAAATGACAACGATATAGCAATGTGAATTTACCGTTTAATCCTTAAATCATTGTTCCATTGTAGAAAACGTGAAACTAAAAAGTAAACGGTTCTGAAAATGACAACGATATAGCAATGTGAATTTACCGTTTAATCCTTACATCATTGTTCCATTGTTAAAAGTGTGAAACTAAAAAGTAAACGGTTCTGAAAATTACAACGANCTGGTTTGGTTGGATTAAGTTTACAGGCCGCAGTCATGAAGCTGGAATGTTGTTGAACAACAAATACACAAACTATCAGTATTCTAGCTGCATCGCGGCGGTGGGGTAGCCAAGTGTTTAAAGTGTTCTCTCGTCACGCTGAAGACCCGGGTTCGATTCCCCACATGGGTACAATGTGAAAAGCCCATTTCTGGTGTCCCCCGCCGTGATATTGCTGGAATATTGTTTAAAGCGGCATAAACTAAACTCACTCACTCACTCACTCACTCACTCATTCACACACACGAAGTCGTGAACTCCCTTGTTTGTTTAATTCCTTCAGTTGAAAATTTGAATAAAAAATGCATTTGATCATACTCCAGTCATCAGCATGCATTCACGTTTATCTAATTGACACTGGCGTATCATCTGAAACATTCAGAAACAGTCGACTAGAGGCAGTCCTTAGGTAAAAGTATACGTACTTCGTCATGATTACAATTCGCTAGACCAATTTGACCAATTACCGACTTGATTCATGACCATGCATGGCTTACGTATGTGAGTGAGTAAGGTTTTACGCCGCTGCATTCAGCAATATTCCAGCAATAACACGACGGGGGACTCCAGAGATGGTCTTCAAACATTGTACCCATGTGGAGAATCAAACCCAAGCCTTCAGCGTTATGACCGGACGCTTTAACCATTAGGCCACCCCACCACACCACTTAAGTACGAGTTGGTGAAAACATTAAAAGGTACATGCAAATATTGACAAAGACTATACATAATTTTGAAACAAACCAATAACTATTTGAATCAAAAAGGAGCCCCACTGAGATTGGAGATTCAGCGTAAATGTGAGGGAAATCTAAAGTTGCGTAATTTGGATTTTTACAGATAGGGAAAAAATATGGTTCGGGGACTTTAAGGTCTAATATTTACATATGAGCAAGCTAGATAGTAAGGAGAAGAGGTAGGGAGATAATGATAAAAAAGAATTTGACTGATCAGGGCTATTAATATGTAAGTTACGTCAGTAGTTCATCACACCTGTTAATACTTCCTATTACTCTTCCTGTAATGGTACGTGATCCGTCTCAGTCCAGATGACAG
The DNA here is from genome assembly GCA_008038995.1 of Haliotis laevigata. Lineage (NCBI taxonomy): Eukaryota > Metazoa > Mollusca > Gastropoda > Lepetellida > Haliotidae > Haliotis > Haliotis laevigata. The sequence continues at coordinate 42,221 of VKKT01006888.1, read as the reverse complement.
TGATGCATGCTAATTTTGTACCTTTTTTAACTACCGGAAACTGTCTTCTTTCAATACCCCCAGGTCAGTTGGTCAGTTACTGCCGTTATCAATCCGTTACAACGAGTGAAAGAGAAAAACTCTAGAAAGGCTATGTTCAGTAAGTGAGTGAGTGAGTGAGTTTTTACGCCGCTTTTAGCAGTGTTCCAGCAATATCGAGGAGGGGGACTCTAGTAATGGTGTCACACATTATACCCATGTGGGGAATCGAACACGGGTTTTCGGCGTGACCAGCGAACGCTTTAACCACTAGGCTACCCCACCGCCCCAAAATAAACAGGAAATGTTGGAGACGAATATAATCAACAGTAAAATAAAATATATAATACAATATATAATTATTAATTTGTATAGCGCCTATTTTCCAACTTTGAGCTGCTTTCAGACAGTTGTGAAAAGATGTGTGAGAGCTTGCTGTTTTGAGTTCAAATGGTACATTGTACCACAAGGTTGGGGCAACTCTGGAGAAGGCACGATCAGCAAGTTTAGTGGATGTTGAGGGAACCGAGAGATTGTACATATCCTGAGATCGGAGATATCGTCCTGGTGTATACATCTGGATCAGGTCCTTTATGTAGAGAGGGGAGTCATCATTGTGCAGAGCAGCGTAGGTCATTGACAAGACTTTGTACACCACCCTAAGCCGAACTGGGAGCCACTGTCATTTTTTTAGAACAGTCGTGATATGCTCACGAGGTTTGGTCCTTGTAACAATGCGAGCTGCCTTGTTCTGGCAGTCACGGTTTCGCTTTTATCAGTGATTAATATTTGAATACTGATAGAATGTGTAAAGTTGCAAACATACTTTTCAAAGAGTGACGTCAATTCACAAAAAATTAAACGTTTTCTTTGTCAAAACTAACATGCTGAACGCCATGTCTTTTGAGTGTGAGTGAGTGAGTTTAGTTTTTACCTGGACGGTAGGGTAGCCTAGTGATTAAAGCGTTGGCTCGTCACGCCGAAGGCCTGGGTTCGATTCCCGACATGGGTACACTGTGTGAAGCCCATTTCTGATGTCCCCCGAAGTGATAATGCTGAAATATTGCTAAAGGCGGGGTAAAGTTAAACTCACTCACTCTTCCCTCGTTAATCCAACAGGAATACTGTTCACAACAGCAGCAAAGCAAACTCACTCACTCAATTCGTCTATTTGCTTTGTGAAATTATTCCTTGGCTGAAATGACGATATCTACGAGATCTTATAATTGTTTCATAATAAAATGCAAAACGTCTGACACAAGTGTCTTTAATCCCAGTCCAATACCCGTCCCACTGGAGTAATGTCCATATCTCAAATATCAATATCCGGTGCCTAATAACCATTTTATTCTTTGGCATAGTTTTTAGGGTTCTTTTCATATCAAGCATACTCTGATGTTATTAAATTAGATACTGTTACTTTATAAACAGTGGGGAACTTAAACGGTTTTGTCCACATGAATTTACCGTTTAATCCTTACATCATTGTTCCACTGTAAAAAGTGTGAAACTAAAAAGTAAAGGGTTCTGAAAATGACAACGATATAGCAATGTGAATTTACCGTTTAATCCTTAAATCATTGTTCCATTGTAGAAAACGTGAAACTAAAAAGTAAACGGTTCTGAAAATGACAACGATATAGCAATGTGAATTTACCGTTTAATCCTTACATCATTGTTCCATTGTTAAAAGTGTGAAACTAAAAAGTAAACGGTTCTGAAAATTACAACGATATAGCAATGTGAATTTACCGTTTAATCCTTAAATCATTGTTCCATTACAGAAAGCGTGAAACTTAAAAGTAAACGGTTCTGAAAATTGCAACGATAAAGCAACATAAATTTACCGTTTCATCCTTAAATCATTGTTCCATTATAAAAAAGTGTGGAAATTAAAACTGCATGGCTTTGAAAATCGTCACAATTAATCAACATACATTTATCGTTTCATCCCTGCTATTTCATTATCCCACAAGAAGTAAAAAATGAGGAGTGTTCAAACCCACAAGGAAGTGATATGATTGGTCGATCAAATGACATCATTAATTAGCTCCAGGGCCGGAGGGAAGGCGGACGTTCACGGATATAAATACTGCCACATCAATGTACATATCATCTCCTGTCTCTGAAGATCAGCACATCACAGGTAAGACGCCAGGATCACCCATGGGTGGACGTTGAAGAGTCCTCAATGTTTCTAGTGGTTACGCAGTTGTTGTGGTGGTGGCTTCAGATTTGACATTGTAGTTTTATGTAACGACAATTCAGTATTACTTTACTGTAAGGATCCTCTGGTCGTGGGTTCAGATCCCACATTGTAGAATGTAACGATCATTCAGTATTACATTACTGTGAGGATCCTCTTGTCGTGGGTTCAGATCCCACATTGTAGAATGTAACGATCATTCAGTATTACATAACTGTAAGGATCCTCTGGTCGTGGGTTCAGATCCCACATTGTAGAATGTAACGATCATTCAGTATTACATTACTGTAAGGAACCTCTGGTCGTGGGTTCAGATCCCACATTGTAGAATGTAACGATCATTCAGTATTACATTACTGTGAGGATCCTCTGGTCGTGGGTTCAGATCCCACATTGTAGAATGTAACGATCATTCAGTGTTACATTACTGTGAGGATCATCTGGTCGTGGGTTCAGATCCCACATTGTAGAATGTATTACATTACTGTGAGGATCCTCCGGTCGTGGGGTCAGATCCCACATTGTAGAATGTAACGATCATTCAGTATTACATTAAAGATTCACAAAAACACGATATATTGAGATTCTTTATGAATCTGCAAACGTTTTTGTCGTTTTCATTAACTTACCTTAACCGTGTCAGGGTGGGATTGTTCAAATCTCTGACTCAGACTGCTGAACTATATACATGTAATATTATCTCATTCTCACCGTTTTTGCTTACGCTGTATTTTGTTGGAAACAATTATATCAATGGAATAATTGTTTTTGACACAAATTCAATATAAAATCCGCATTTACTTGATGAATGTTTCCGTAAGTAACCCTGTGTTTCTTATTTTCATTAACAGATCATAAAAGATGATGAAAGTTATCGCCCTCGTTCTCTGTCTGGCTGTCGCCGCCCTCGCCGAGCCTGTGAGCTACGGTATGTACGGCAAAGGCGCCATCGGCTATCCGTACGGTGGTGCGTACGGTTACGGCATGCTGGGAGGACTTTACGGCGGCCTGGGACAATACGGAGGTATCTATGGCGGGAAGTACGGAATGATGGGAGGTCTGTACGGGGGACTTGGCAACTTTGGCGGTCTGTACGGAGGACTTGGCAACATTGGCGGTCTGTACGGCATGGGAGGCTACTACGGAGGATTTGGAACCGGACTTGGACTTGGAAAAGGTACGTCTAGAAACTCAGTGTTTATATGTATTTATTCAAGCCGATCATTTATTAAGGAGAAGAAAACTTGATACTTTTTCGTGCATTCTGCTAATATTTACAGGTAATTTTCATTAGATTCTACGCCTATTTCCACTCGTAGATTTCAAATAAAATATTTTTATGAAAGCAAATATCAATAAGAATCCTTTTTGTTTTTGAAAAATCAATTGTGGTGTGCTCAAACAATCGACATGTTAAAACCCCAGAAAACATACTTCCAAAAGGATGGTTTCTAAAAACGTCGAACAGAAAAAGCAACATGGAAAAGTTGTTTGATACTACTTGTATGATAAATATAAGTGTCGTGCTTCCATCGTCGTCCATGTCGCCCTATGTTCATAGTGTATTCATGATTTGTATTTTGTCTTTCAGGCTATGGCTTCTATTGAAGATCGAACTGACACCACTCTCATCGATATTTATGTCTATTTATTGTACCAATCATCTTATGTGCCAAATAAACACTGAAGTATATAAACAACTTGAGTCATTTCCTTGCCATATTGCCACGCCTGAAGAACAGGTAAAAGCAGCATTACTATTTTTATGAATCAGCTATACGAACACTGTGGTATGTCAAATGAGTGAGTGAGTGAGTTAATATTTATCGTCACATCCGCAATGTTTCAGCCATTTCGTGACGAAAACAATTAATAATTGTATTATAGATCAATGAAATTAGAAATTAAAAGCCTGTTGAAGAAGAACAGTAAAACTACTATTATCACAGATATCCATTTAAAATTAGTAATTAAATCTGAAACATTTTAACTAGAAATGACAAGACAATGTAAAAACGGGTATAGATTGCCAACAGCTGAAGGTAGATCACCATACTAGGAACCATGGGGGCACATTCGCTTCCTGCATGGACCCTAGCTGCATTTACACCATCCCTTCAGCCGTTAGCAGTTTAGACACATTTAGCCATACATTTAAAAGACACATATTCTACAATAAAAACGGTTGGATAGATTTAAATTGACTTTGAATGTTTTCGGACTTATGTACCCGTATGTCAAATGAAAACGGCTTTATTTGTTATAGATCTAGACCAGTCTATGGCCACTTGCTGTATATTTAAGCCGAAATATTGCTTTGGTTATTAAGGAAGCATACAACTTTATGGATAACAACTTTCGCCGTAAACTCTTAAGCTTGCACCGTTATGAAGCTATCAAGTTAATATCCATATAGCTCTATGCATCATTACGAACTAAAGATACTTGTCCCTCTGGGTTCGTGGTAATAGTAGTTTACCGTATCGTGTTTTCTGGTGCAAAGAGTTGGTACACGTCCATTTGAATAGGTTTTACTTATATTACGACGTATCAACTTACCGTAGGAGATTCCTGATCAAAAGTCGGGCAACCAGTGCACGAAATGAGTGAGTGAGTGAGTTTGGTTTTACGCCGCTTTTAGCAATATTCCAGCAACATCAC
>VKKT01006880.1:26599-38075 GCA_008038995.1 Haliotis laevigata | reverse complement strand
CGGGTTAGAATATTGATCTTCAGTAACCCATGCCTGTCGTAAGAGGCGACTAACGGGATCGGTTGGTCAGACACATTTGATCGGTTCCCAATTGCGCAGATCGATGCTTATGTTGTTGATCCCTGGATGGTCTGATCCAGACTCGACTATTTACAAACCGCCGTCATATAGCTGGAATTGTGCTGAATGGGTCGTAAAACTAAACTCACTCACTCATTAGACTCTGAAACCTTAACATTTGACACAGCAAAAATAACTTGGTTTCCGCAATACGGAAACCTGATGGAAAGTGGACTGAAACTAGAGTTTCCACCTAGAATCCAGTGAGTTTCCATTCTTTTACACTGAGTTTCCGCAGTTACAGAAACTTACAATTTCTACCAAACTCCATGAAGCTTTTCCGGTGTGGATTTTATCAGTTCTAACTGATGGAAGCCTTTGTAACGAGATGTAGGTCGAGAGGGACTTCTTCGATTTTTAATTTGACAATTTTCCACTCCACGCCAAGAAGTTGTTTTTTAGTGTTTTATGAAAGTTGCCTGAATGACGGGCGTTATCGGAAGAGCAGGTCGTGTTTATTTTATCTGTCGTCATTATGTTACTGATTTTCAGTGCACACAGTTATCGTATTTTTTATCACTGAATTTCAGTGACAATAATGATCATGTTGTATATCACTGAATTTCAGTGTACTCAGTCATATCTTTCTTACTAATTGTTTACAACTTATTATCATCATCATTATGTATCACCGAATTTAAGTGAGCCATGCATGAGATTGGGGTCATTAAAACATGTTCGGTGCTCCATGAACAACCAGACCTTGTCGGTGTAAACAATATAATAATTCACGTCTATGGATCTTATGCCTTAAATTGGGATCCTCACACCACATCCAGAATATCTCAGTAGTTCGCAATAATTCTCATTTTTCATGTACCTGAAAACAAATATATTTTGACGACGTACATTTAAGGTTTCAGCCTCAATGGAGGTATAAACGAAACAGGTGTATATCGTGTAATTATGTGACGCACAGCTCGGGACATGGCGTTTGCACGTTTAATAAACACACACGCCAACACCGATACCTTCATTGATGTATATAAAGGTTTACTCACTGTTAAACTCAACCCCGACCTCCTCCTTCAGCAGGCTCTCAGTGTCATGTATCCCTGGTAGGAAGATGTGGAAATCGTAATCCAGTTTACTCTCTTTGCTGTAGAAAACCAGCGCTGACGCCGCCAAGAAACAGAAACGAGGCGTAACGTCTTTGTGACCTTCACCTTCATAGATAACCTTTATCCGAGTCCACTTATAATGACGTGTCATCTTAATCAGTGACACTGCCAGGGAGTTGAAGGTCACTCCCACTCGGGTCAAGGTCGAATATTCAGCATCCGGACTGTGTTTGTCTGCACCAAAATCATGCGCAAACCCTCCTGGGGACACGACGGGGATATTCCAATATGGCGCATACCGCGCCACGGGAGCGAGGCTGTAATCACAAATCGGTCCCAGGAAGATATCTACCTTTTTATTGCGATAAAAGTCAAAGGCCTTCAGAGGAGCTTCTTTGGAATTGCACTTTGAGTCTCCGTACTGCACAGTGATGTTGACACGTGGTAGTAGGGACCGTTGTGTCACATGGGTTATAACAACGTCGAGGACAGGTGCGATGTGGTGAGATGAAAACAGGCGTCGCGTGTCATCAGGAACAATCACAGCCAGCTGGACGTATGTTGTGGGAGACGGAGCCCATGTTATACCGAAGTAACATAGCCACAAGCAGAAAACTGTGTGTAGCATTTTAACATCAGTCGATGAATACACAACCTTGCAGTACACCGAACTCTGAAATGAGCTGAGGGTCAAGAGCGCACAAGGGAAACGAGGTACCCTGGTATGTGGGGGATTGTCTGTTGTTTACCAAGATATTCACATACACACGAGCTTGAAGTAGTATCTCTATACAACACTTTGTTCACCGCACAAACAGCGATGTTCTCAAAGCCACTTACACCGTGTCGAAATATACGTATTCCAAGTGGTGAATTCGCTCTCAGTTAAAACCAGGAAATATACAACATTGATAAATTTGCAGCCATTCCACCCAGAAGGGGACGCACACAGGTTCATAGCCTTAAATTGCGTTTATGATTCAAATATGGGTAGGAAATTCACAATTGTATAATCACGATCCACTTAGAATTGTGTTTACCTTGCCTACAACTAGCATTTTGATGAAATTTCACTTCACTCTTCATCGTCGTTACCAAACGTCAAAGATCACATGTTGTTTTCAGCCGGGATTATGATTTCACAAAACAGTTGCTTCAGCGACCTCACCAGCTGCAACCCGCATGGCAGAGTCGTCGACGGCGTGTTAACGTCTGTTACAATTCACAGATTAACGATGTGAGTTAAATCAAAGCCCGAGCTACGTTAATATGGCACCGGTTCAGATACAGGTGTACTATTAATCTCCCATAGTGCGTTAATCGGCCCGCGTTTAATGCCTGGCTGCGTTGTTGATGACATTTTCCTTTCCTTGCTTCACGTTGTGTGTTACGATTACCATTTATTGTTATTATTATTTTTCAGCGCCCGAAGTTCATAAAGTGACGGTGCCGTTCACTGGACCCGGTCTATTGTTCACAGTTCGTCATCACTAATTGCCAAATGTCAGGATCATGTGGCTCCAAAAGCAGGATTCCAGCACGGGTAGATACTCCCAACAGGGGTATGTCACCGATCGCTACGACCGAATGACGTCAGTCTGATCGATTAACCTATCAATTAACCTTCTCGTGATTTACATGCACACATATGTCTGAAGGCACCCCGAACACAGGATGACACGGAAACGTACCTCTTCCAAACACAACCGTCGAGGACCGACAGGTCAGTAAATGATATTGCGAATGTTTCTTATGCCCTAGTGGAGGGCCACGTGGCCCTCGGTGACCTGGGGTAAGGTGCTTATTTTACCTGTACGTCATTTAAACAGGATTAATCCTAACACCCTTTTGCTTGAGGCTTCGATCTTTGTAATGGCAAGAGCCCGGATACACCTTTCACAGTGACGAAAGCTGTTTATTGTGCAGCAGTAGAGTGGGCAATATAATGTCAAATCTGGTAGCAATCTCTGTCAGCTGAAGTATGTTATATTACAACAGACGCATTAAGTTGTAACAGCCCTTGTAACAGTTGTAACAGATCCGCGGTGATTAAAGAGAACAACTATGAAACTGTGCCACTACGGTAGGGGACAGAAAGTTTGATAAATGGACTAAAAAGCAAGAGAATGGTGTCCGATCCTAAAAGCGGAATGACTCGAATTCTTGTCAGTTTTCCGAATTAATTGTAGCGTATCCACTTATCTAGCTTGATAACTGCGTCTTCTAGAAATCAGTGTGTGCTCCATTCTAATAAATATACCTTCTTTGTTTTGGCATCGGTCTGTGGATATCTGTTAATCAAAACTTCTCTCACTCAAGTTCTCCAAGTCTTCTTGCGTAAAATGTTTTACTGTTATACTCACACTTTATGTCACAATTTCATCTCTGCCTCAGTTGAAAGGTGTATCTATTTCAGGAACCTCCTGTATTTCGAACACGTTCTGTGTTAACAGTTTGATTCAGTATAATACGAGTCCTTGCAAATCGAAGCAATCAAGAGATCGAAGCTTCCTGTGGATGACGCTAGTTATGTTGAAAGACGCACGAGTCTGCGCAAAAAGTGTTAGAGGGCATCATTTCTAAATATCTCGCCCACTGACGATCAAGGTGTCGAATGTCAGGATACCACACCAATACATCTCGAAGTCGTTAACTTGTGAACAAGGTTTCTAATTACAGGATATCATTCCAAATAACTCGAAGTCAATAGCTTGTTACGAAGGTTTGACATAACTGAGTACATCCCATCACAATCCACAAACAGGGAACATCACCACTGTCTTCAGATTTGAGTTTCAAGACAGAAGATTTGGTTGCAGTAACAGATGTCACTACACACTCTCATCAAAGGTCGTTTATTGAATGAGTCCACAACTAACTAAGTCAAACAGCCAATGTCACAATGTTATTTGTTGTATCGTCAGACGCGGATGTTAAAAGGGTTTGAAAAGAATCACCTCCGTTCTGCCTCATGTACGTTGAACAACTCCGACCTGGCCCACACCGTCACAGCTCATGGTCAGGATAGTTCCCGGTGACGCGGAGATCTCAACATTTCCTCTTCGTCCTCAAGTTTTCCCGACGCTATGGCGGCTGGTTGATGGTTGACATCAAGCTAATACTGACATGCTGTTCATTCAGGCAAGATTCACCTTCACAAAGTATTTCCGCTTATGAAGTGTTTCCGTATGACACTCGCTTATCACAACCGACAGCTATTCAATGTGCAGGATAAACAGGTGCGTTCCGAAATAGGCTTCGCTGTGTGTACCTTACCGTGCGTGCACAAATCTTTTATACAATCAGTGTTCTCACACTAAGTCAGACTGTCATCTCGTCTAAATAAGCCCTGATTACACATCATGCTAAGAGTAGATATTTATACAGCCGGTTTGTATATCGGTCCACACGTGCAGATGACATTCCTTATTGTGTCGTCAAGTGTTATATTCATAAAGATCCATAGGTTATATATCAATGCATATTAACGAAGCAAAATCTCGAGGCTGGATGTTTACTCACGTGCGTCATTGTATACTGTAAACACAATGCTGTGCTTGTACTTAAGGTTGCAGCATATTTGCACTTGGGTCGATATAGGATGTGAAATGATTTTTCGTGACGCCAATATCTCAAGGTAGAAAAGGTCCGCAGTGCAGGACTGGGAATAGCACAACACCTGTCGGCCTTCTGGTGTGTTTTGCAATTAGTTTGATCTGTGTATTTTTAGGCTCTGGAGAATTGACTGGTAAACACTCGGAAGAGTTCAGGCAAAGAAACACTTCTGGCGTTAGAAAGTCGTGTTACTGGCAAAACATAATAATATGGCTAGTTATCAGTTGAGTACTTCCTGGTTCTCTCCTTTCCCTCATCAGCTGACTCTTTTTTCTAACAGTACATCTTGAAAGCACTCAAATATTGTTTTGAATACACTTCAATACACCTCGTAAACACTTCAGATGACTCAATACCTGTTGAATGCGTTGTGATGGATACAAACATCAGTATTCACTGAATGAACACTGGTATGTATTAAATGTATTGCAATATATTTTAGATACACATTAATGCACAATGCATACACTACAGCAGCGTTGAAAACAAAATTCAAACCTCAATGTCTGTTGACTGCAGTGTAATATATGTACTACTCTATACTCGCTGAATAAACTCCAATAAGTATTGACAACAGAGTGAAATCTTGTGAATAATCTGCAGGACGCCTTACACTCCAGCACGTCTTTGAATACATCAATTCACGACCAGCAGAAGCTTCAAAATCTGTTGACCACTGTCCAATATTTGTACTCCTCAATGCTCTGATAATATAGTCCAAAAAGTATACTCTGGCATTTGTAGAGTATCTCAACATGTTCAGTAATGTTCACTTTATGATGCAGATGCGTCAGTACCTGTTGAATGGGTTGTATTCAATGTTTTATACTCCTCGTTACTTGATTGATTATCTCCGTACTGTCATGTATTCACTAATCGCCAGTACGCCTTTAATACACGCCATTACGTGTTAAATACACATCAGTTTCCGTAGCGAAGCTTGTAACATATGCACTCGCCAATAATCGCTGACAGTACTCCATCAAGCACTGTAACGTCAGAAGGTGTCGAAACAACATACATTCCTTGAATCTGTGTCATTCACAAGTATATCCACTGCTGGTGTCACGTGACTGGAACATATCCCTCCAAACATGATGTTCATTTGCAATGTCAAGCGTTGGATAAACCCTCGTTTCTTTTTAATCGTCCGCTGTTTGATAAATGACCACTCTCGGGAGTCGGCAAATGACCTCTATCCTGTGAGAGCCATATGGCATGTAATGAGAAACAAACAACATGTAGGTTCGTACGCTAACATTGTACCTCAAACATCAGTCGGTCATTGGTCTGCATCTGACTTTAAATGTCCTGCATATCTAACCTCTGCCATTTTCACTTTTCAGACCAGTTGGGGGGGTTTTCTGAACAAAGGCAAATAATGCAAGCTAGGGCAATATTGTGTGGTGCAATATGTCCATATATGTGCTATTGTGAGGTTATCGACAAGATCGTACACTCAATACACGTTGCCTTTAAAAAGGTAATTTGCTGAGCGTGCTGTATACAACATGTTGTGCGACCAAAACAACTGTTGTCTAATGACTCACCATTGACTGTTGAATGGCACATGTTTCTCCCTAGCTTTCGGCTAGCTTAACGCATGCGCTTGCAGTTCCAATACGGTATTTCCTCTGAACGTCATCTTGGAGATGAGTGAGTAAGTTAAGTCTATCAGTTATCGCTACTCGGTATAAACCCGTATTATAGTTGAATATTGCGTATTTCTCACTGCCATACAGTGTAAAGCCGTTACGGCATGGTGTAAACTCTGATTGCTAAAGACATGGTGTGAAGCCTATATGTCATTTCCTCAACGTGTAAAATCTTATTGTAGCAGTCATGTGTAAAACCGAGTGGTTGAACTCACACTGCATAAAGTCGATTGTTTGCACTAATTTAGAGTAAAGCTTATTGAAAGCCTTCACTCAGTGTAAAACTTATTGGTTGCCTCAATCAGCGTAATACTCATCTGTTGCCCTATCTGTGTAAAGCCAAATGTGGCTTTCAGCCAGTTTAGGGCTTAAGAGTTGCTTTCACTCAGTGTAAAGGATTTCGGTTCACAACACTCTGTATGAAGCCTTGTTTGTAAAGCCGTTTGTTTGTCCTAACTCAATGTAAAGCCAAAGTGTCGTTGTCACACAGAGTAAAACCAATATGTCCTTGTCACACAGTGTAAAGCCAATATGTCCTTGTCACACAGAGTAAAGCCAATGTGTCGTCACACAGAGTAAAGCAAATATGTCCTTGTCACAAAGTGTAAAGCCAATATGTCCTTGTCACACAGAGTAAGGTCAATGTGTCGTTGTCAAACAGAGTAAAGCCAATGTGTCATTGTCAAACAGTGTAAAGTCAATTGGTTGCTGTCACACAGTGTAAAGTCAATTGGCTGCTGTCACACAGTGTAAAGTCAATTGGTTGCTGTCACACAGTGTAAAGTCAATTGGTTGCTGTCACACAGTGTAAAGTCAGTTGGTTGCCGTCACACAGTATAAAACCTATTGTCGTTGCCACAATGTGTCAAGCCTTTTTTAACTATTATTCTGTGAGGTCTCTTTGTTGCTGCAGTGTTAATCAGTTTGTCACTGCCACAGAGTGGAAACTCCACCTCATGGTCTGCTGCTCTCCAGTACAACCACAATGTTGTATACATCCACACACAGCGTTACAAGGCGCTGATTCCACCAGGCAACATGTGGCGTTTGTGTATGGCGGTATGGTGACTATCTCTTTCTGATCATCGATAACCACCGTATGATTAGAAATGGCGGTCGATAGATTCATAAAGTGTAATAGAAACACCGACCTGCGTCTATTCAAACCTTAAACCCTGCGGCATGAACGGAATGTTAAATTGTTATCTTATATTATGTGCTTCATTCAGTTTACATATTAAAACATAACATGGGCAGTGAAATATTTATATGGTTGTAGAAGCCGCGTAGAGCAGCGGGCACTAACGTCGCGGTCCCCAGCAACGTGTGCTGTGCTATAACCTGGTCGCTTGAGAAGATAAGTAGATCGACTCGGTCACGTGGTCCAAAAATTGTCAATGAGTCTCTTCGGGACAGGAGTTGTTTGTTTTGTTGGTTAAAGCCTCACTCAGCAATATCCCAGCTATACGGCAGCGGTCAGTATATAATCGAGTCTTGACCTTTAGTGAACCACATAAAACAAGATATACCTCGGCGGAATTAAATTTCAATCTACTTTTTTATTTTATAAAACTTCATTTAGAAAATATATCTGTGGTGAAGATCACTCAGATTTCAAAAGAAAATTGTTATGCCTCTTTCAAAATGATTAAACTAACACATCTTTTCTTATCTCTCTTTCCTTATCTCCCCTTTCTTTCCCATCTTTATAACAAGAATTTACATATGTTAAGAGAAAAAAAAGACGCTACATGTGTATGATTTTCTGGGATTGGATATTTTGTTTCACATTTGTTAAAAAAAAAGAGGGAAGAAAAAAAGAGGAAAAATAAAAAATAAATTCCAGCATGAGCATATTGGGATACGATGAGCCTGACCACCCGACCGCTTCTTACGACAAGCATTGGTTAAGAAGCCGACTTCTAACCGGGATCTTCAGGGGTAACTGGGACAGTTATTCATCGGGTAGTCACAGCTTCCACGGACTCACGCATATGTAGCACGTCGACATATACCTGAGATGAGCATTGCTGACTGCGGCGTGCACAACTACAACAACAAAGAACAACTACAACAACAAACAATAACAACAACAACAAGACAATCACATATATCGACCGAACTAATGTTTTATTATTAACTAAAAGTGCGGTGTAACAGTGAGGCGTTAAACGACAGGTATATTGAATGTATGCTACTCTCCATGCGTTGGGGCTTCAAACAAACCATTGTTACTTCGTTATCACACCTGTGCTGATTGGTGATAGGTAATAGCTACGTTACTTATGTTCCATATATGGTACGTGTGCACGTGTTATTATTGATGCTCACACTGACATCATTGTTGTCACATAACGGAGAAATGAAACATGTCATTAATGTGAAATCCATACATGAAATGGAACACTATCTGTGATATCACGAGTCAGCAGGCACAGTGTCCTTTTTGTTAATTGAAACATCATATTTGTAAAACATATCATCAATAGGGGGGAATCTTACAATGCTACATTTGACAGAGTTAGTGAGTGAGTTTTAGTTTTTCGCCGATTTCAGCAATATTCCAGCAATATTACGGCGGTGGACACCAGAAATAGGCTTCACACATTGCGTCAATGTGAGGAATCGATCGCGAACCCGGGTCTTTAGCGTGACGAGTGAACGCTTTAACCATTTGGCTAACCCACCGCCCCTGACAGGATTTACAGAGGATGTTCAACGGGTTCAGTCAGGCATGCATTACATCCACTATAGTCCATTATAGGTCCACACCATGTCCATGTGGATGATTGTTGTAAACAAACATTTCAGGTTTAACAAGCATAATTTTAGATGTTCCTGAACACTTTTTCACAATATCAAAGACACGCTTACTTATTTTCACAAATGTTTCAAAAGACTGAAATCATAGGAATGATTCTTTTACAATTACACACACTCTACAACAGTTGTTTCTTGTTTTTATAGTCGAAATGGTGTCTTTAAATGTGTTATCTTTGTCTCAAAGCAGAATTTTATTTCAACCCTTCTTTTGGACATATAAATCACTGTTATTTGTTCATTTGGGCATAGTCGAAAACAGGAGCATTAACTCTTCTCTCTCTCTTTTCTCTCAATCTATAACTCTATTTTATGTCTCTCCGTTTGTCTCTGCCTGTATTTCTGCTTCTCTCTGTAGCTCTCCATGCTCTCCCTCTCTGTGCAGATGTTCATAACAATGTGTTTCTCTAATGTGTTGTCATCAGGGATATACAAATGTATTCTAAGCAAATCTGTAACATGTATAGATTGTGCACATTATTACAGCAGCGTTGCAGGTGTTGCAGTGAAAATATTATCACTGCATGACTTTATCGCTATCTGATCCGTTATTGTAATTCATACTGATTGTGTATGCTGCAGTGTAACAGCGCCACGGGCTTGCATTGTTATTGCGCTGTAAAACCCCCTACTGATTTGCAACCTAGGTGAAATTTAAATACTATCCTCCATGATATTTCATTTCGGTTTTTTTTCGTTTGTTGATTTCACACAGACGTGTTTGGGGGCAACCTTATTGTTTCAATCTGGAAATCGAAATGTAACAATGTACCCACAATCAACACCATCCAACCGGTCAAACAATAAGATTGCAAGTACATGGGATTTATTACGAATGAAGTTTCGAAGTCATGAAGTCACAGCCATTTAAAACACCAGATCAGCGGTAATGCAGAGACAATCTCTTCAATCCACTCTGAAAAGACGCCCGGTGTGAGAGGCCAACCTTCACACAGCCCGCGTTCCGCTATCCCCCTCCCCAGCCTGGTAACGCTGTTATCCATGGCTGTGTCCTCACCAGCGGCATATGTGAAGAGATCAAGTTTCGCCAGGCAGCGACAGCCGGGGTAATTAACCACTTAATCATGTCGAAGTGACATCACGATGTTACCTGGTTGGAAGATACATACTTAGGACATGCACTCTTCAATGGGCTGTTCAGATATATTTTCTCCTGGGGAAGAGGGATCAGGTAAGGGTTGTGGTTTGGGTTGGGGCAGGAGGAAGGGAAGTTCGGGGTGAAGGGGGAGGGAGTGTTATGTTTGGTGCATTCAAATAATTGTGTGGATTCCATTTCATACGATTTCGCATCTCCTGGGACGATATACACTATAAGCGGGCATATGACAAAGAGGACAATATTTGATTATTTTTAGTGGAAAAGAAGCGTGTACAAGACCTGAGTTAACATCACTCATAGCAGAGACATAGGCCTACCATCAGAGACATAGGCCTGCCATCAGATGATAAAATGCTGCTTAATCAAGGTTCAGGTCTGTAGGAGAAAAGAGATCACTACACAACGGTTAACGTCTTCAGGTAAAAATCCATAAACTAGGGTAACGAGATACAATGTAATTCAGGATTAACGTCTTCAAGTGACACGAGACTCCATTTGGGTTAATGTCCTTAGGTGATGAGAGTCTGGGTACTACATCAGGGTTAATGTCCTTAGGTGATGAGAGCAGACTACTACGTGAGGGTTAATGTCTATATTTCATGATAGTCTGACTATTACATCAGAGCTAATGAGACGAGAGTCAGGCTACTGCACTTGAATTAATGTCCTTAGGTGATGAGAGTCTGACTGCTTCATAAGGGTTAATGTATTTAGGTGATGAGTGTCTGGCTACTACATCAGAGTTAATGTCTCTAGGTGATGAGAGTCTGACTACTACATCAGAATTAATGTACCTAGGTGATGAGAGTCTGGCTACTACATCAGAGTTAATGTATCTAGGTGATGAGAGTCTGACTGCTACATAAGGGTTAATGTATTTAAGTGATGAGAGTCTGGCTACTACATCAGAGTTAATGTCTCTAGGTGATGAGAGTCTGGCTACTACATCAGACTTAATGTCTCTAGGTGATGAGTGTCTGGCTACTACATCAGGGTTAATGTATCTAGGTGATGAGAGCCTGGCTACTACATCAGTATTAATGTCTCTAGGTGATGAGGGTCTGGCTACTACATCAGAGTTAATG
>VKKT01006878.1:31262-45695 GCA_008038995.1 Haliotis laevigata | reverse complement strand
GTTCAATCTTTTTATTCAAAAAACATTGATACAACTGTCACAGGACATTTTTCAGCCGGAAAATGCATAATATGTACCCCAAGGACGATCTCTATGAAGAAGAACACCCAGTTTCATATCAAAGCTTGTCAACAAGTCCGAAGGTGAACTGCTACGAGGTAGTCGAAGGTTATCAGCAATCCAAACCAGTAACTGAGGTGTGTTGACCGCATCAATGCTGACATCTGAAGTTGAAGTGCTATCTGAAGTAGGAGAAGGCGTAACCAAATAAGGAGCTTCATCCACGGAATGAAGGAGGGCTAGTTTGCTCAACAGTCGAGGATGGCGCTGATGTAAAGCCGAGGCCACAGCTTGAACGATGGCATCAAAATCAAGAGGTTGTGATGCAGAACCCTCAGACGACGAATCCCAGGAAACCGGTAAAATAGGCCTGGCCCAGGTGATAGATGTAGTCCCCGAAGTAGGAGGCAAAGTAAAACCAGAAGTTGGCCTGGGTGGTTGACCTGGCAAAGGCGGAAAGCGGCACCCTGGAAGAATGTGGTACACTGGAAGTAAGCGTCGCACTGGGAACAAGCGATGCACGGGGAACAACATATGACACACTGAAAGTAAGCGCCGAACCAGGAGGAAACGGTGCACTGGAAGCAAGCGGCACTCCGACAGTAAATGCCATACCGGGATCAAGTGGTACATAGGAAGTAAGCGGCGCTCCGACAGTAAGCGCCGATCTGGGAATAAGCGGTGTATTGGAAGCAAGCGGCGCTCTGACAGTAAACGCTGAACCGGGAGCAAGTTGCGCACTGGAAATAGACGATGGTCCATAGACAGGTGGGATGGCATACGAGTCAGAAGTAGAAAGCGCCGCACTGGAAGTCATCGCCATACTTGTTCTGTAGACATCACAGGAGGGTATGAGAGCGCCGAACCGGGACAAAGCACCGAACTGGACACAAGCGGCGCATGGGTAGAAAGCGTAGAGCCAATCACCGTGCTGGAAAGCACCGAACAGAACGTAATCGCCACTTGAGAGTGAATGCTGGCCATCAATCCAAGCGCCGCACTGGAAACAATCGTCGTAGGATCACCAGGGTTCTGAGAAATCGTCACCAGGGTAGACGGACAAGACTGGGCAGAAGAAGTAGTTAAAACTACAACTCTAGGACTGGATGTCTGCGGACGAAATAAACGCCGGAGATTCTCACTCAGAAGCATCATCTACAAATTCTTCATTCGGAGGTGGGGACTTAGACTTAGACCCAAACGTTGGGAAGCCACCCGGCGATATTCCGAAAAAGCATCATCATCAAGTTTCTCACAATAAGTACAACGGTGCACCCAGTCACAACATCCCAAACAATCCACACACAACGCATGTGTGTCCGCAGCAGAAAAGTTACTATTACACCTGTCGCAATGTTTGTGTTTATCGGAAGCACTGCGACGAGATTTACCCATATTCAACATAGTCAAATCTCACTAAGAATCAGCACATGCCCACACGACGTAGCGACAAGAAAGAGAATGACAGGCACAGAACGTCACGTGATCATCTGAGCGATCTGCAAGCTTATTGAGATGATTGACAGGTACTGCTATCAGTGGGGGCAGAGGTCAGGTGGTCAGGAAGTTTTGATTCAACTTAGCCTACAGCACGTTTCCACGCATGGTTTGTAGAAGCAGAAGAGAGGTGCATACCATGAGATAAGATAAGTTTAAAAATATAATGTTTTGTGACATGAAGTCTGTACTTACTCTGTAGCAAAGTTGACAGTGTTGAGGGGTGGAGAGAAGACTCGTGGTCGCATCTCTATCTGTGTGGGAGTGTCGGACCACAGAGTCACCCATCTGTATTCAGAAAACTCATTACAAACACACGAAACATTAGAAGCATATATATCCTGAGAGCTCCTAACACACGCAGGTTCATAACACTACTTCATAGTTACTTAAGTTCTGGGTGTGGTAAGCTGAAATTTATGTAAACATTGACCACTTTGAGGAAACTCATGGTGAAATATAGTCCAAGAATCCCAGCTGTTACATCTGGAAAATGACAGGACAAACAGCAGATTCTCAAAGATACGACTCTCATAGCTTCTGACAAATGGTCTATCCATTCTGAGTTTCATTCACAGATATTATCTGATGTCTCAACTTATAAAAGACAAGAGCCATAGCATGACCATGAGAAATGCTGTCTTTCTAAATACTGCTGCATCTTCCTGAACCAGGATTGTCCAGCAACCTGTATCATCAGGGGCATAAAAACTAAAGCGGTCTTCACACAGCAAACTAAAGTATGACAACACATGTTGTCTTTCTATATACTGCTGCATCTTCCTGAACCAGGAGTGTCCAGCAACCTGTATCATCAGGGGCATAAAAACTAAAACACGTATATTTTTGTGAAGGGTTATGAAAAAAGACATTTCTTTTATACAATATAAAGAGCTATTGCACTTGGTCAAGGACAAGGACATGGGAGGGTCATACAAAAATAGTACCAGCATTCAGGAAAGGTAAGTATTTTCAGTATATATGTGTATAGAATTAAAAACACATACACAGAGCTCCAGATAAGATTTACTACTCATGTGGGTACTGTACCCACTGTATTTTTTTGGAGTGGCTATTATGAATGTTGAGTGGGTATTTCATTATCTGTTACCCACTGCTTTCAAACGTGCGTATTTCAGTCATTTTACTCACCTAAGTATTATGTGACTGAGTAAATTTACTAAGCAGGTATGTTCTGCCTTATGACTTTGTCATACCTAATCAAAACCAACTTAAATATAATGGAAATGAGTTCATAAAAAATCCCTCATCCCAAATGGACAGTACAGCACTTATCCTATACTAACAGTACAACTTGATAGCAATATATGTCTTTTTCATTACGCAAGCGATTTTTATAAATATATTCCATACGCATTTGTTTTTTGTGTATCTAACCTTTTAAATGCATAATTGGTATGCAACAATTATTTTTCAATGCGTAATTGGAAATTTTATATGCGTATTTTACCCGGATACGCAGCTTATCTGGGCCTCTGCATACACACATAATTTTGGAATTATTTCAATGCTGAAGGTGATGGTTGCGGTCATAATAATCACCACTCAAATGTTGACTTTGTAAAACATTCTCCCACTGGACTAATACATGTAATACCTGTAACAGATCTCTCCAGACTATGCCTGTTTTAGCAGGAGCAGAAGGAAAGGAGCAGGCTTGAAATGGCAAGGTGAAAACTAGACCTGACATGGGCTAGTGGACACTCCTGCCTCAAAAATTTGTTGCAAAAGAGAATATACAATGTCTTTGGACTCATGCTTGATGGATCGATATCGATACAGGGGTGGAAATAACTTAAAATTGGTAGTGTACTCCGGTACAGTGGCACATGTAAAATCACTTGCCCTGATAATTTTTCCACTATACTGACCGTTTTCTTGTTGGTTTTTTAAAATAAACAACATAATTAACATTGGAATATCAACTGGACACCAGTACACTGTGATATACAAATTTGCTTGCNCGACAGAAAAAAACACTGGACTCGGGCAATGGGTTATTTCCACCCCTGCGATATGTTGTACACTCTAAAATAATCTATATTTTGAATCTTAAGACTCATTGTTTGCATACCCATAGCTCTGAGATGTGAAAGAGAAAAGAACCACTGTCATAGTTACGTGACTTTTCCTGTGTCTACATCAGTACCAGCTGTTGTATCACATGCCATTATCTTGACCACTGCTCCAGGATGGTAGGTCTCGTACACATCCAGTCGAATCGGATACACTTTTTGCTCAAATGATAATTCTGAAACAGCATATGGCTAAAACTTAAAGGTGACCACTGAGTGGTACTGAAAGACTTCAAGACATTAAGCATCAAGTGACCTAAATACATAACATCCATGCAGACCAATCTCTAAAGGACAATATAGTTAGTTAGGATGCCCCTTCTACCAACAGATTACAATAAGATTTAAACCTTTTATTGAAAAATCAATGCAGCTTAACTTGTTGATATCTTGTACCAATAATATAATTTGTAAAATCTCTTACCTATGAAATCCATACTGCAGTACGCTCTTCGTGTCTTCTTGTACACTCTACAGGCAGATGGAGCCTGGCGCCACCAAGGGCCATATGTCCTCTGTATGGGAAATAATTATAATAAAAGCCTGATATTCATAACATCCTCATATTATGTAGATATTTAAGTGATTGTATTTCGTGAATAAGGTTTTTAGCAGTATTCTAGCAATATCATGGCAGGGGACACCAGAAATGGGCTTCATACATTGTACCCATGTGGGGAATCAAAACAAGGTCTTCTGCATGATGTGCTTTAACCAATAGGCTTCCCCGCCACCCCTTAATATACTGGAAACAGGTAGGTATCAATATACTTATCACTTGTTCTCTATCTTAAAACATTTTGGCTGGATTTTCTGATTTGATTATACCCGAAAGTTAAATTCTGTAGGGAATATGGAAATGGGCTGTGTCAGTCCATCAGATTTTACTTCGAGAGCTTAGCTCCTGCAGTCTTAAATATTTCCTCATGAAATGTTGGAACTGGCAAGCAATGAGCTTGTGTTTTGCTATCTAGGATTTTTTGCACATTTTGAACATATGACTAAAGATATACCCCTCTAACTGTTTCCTGGTTTGAAGAGGTCCCTTGCAAACTATAGCATGTATGCTAGTTGTTTTGGGAAACAAAACTGATCGGGTAGGGGTAATCAGACTCAAGAGACTTGGCTGATTGCATGTGATGCTAACCTGATCATACTGATGGCATTGATTGTTGCTGAAAACATCATTCACAGGATTGTCTGGTCCAGATTTGATTTAATTACTGAAAAGTTTTGACAAACCACTTCTGACAGAATGGACCGTTCTAAATCGGCTGGTCTGGTTTGACAGGCACCAATTCATTCACACCAACACGGTTAAGATCTTGTGTGCTTCTGACATGTCTAATCATTTCGTCTGTTAAAATTGATTCGTGGAACAGATACGAAACTGGAAAATATTGGCTCAAAATAGCTGACATAATTTCATGGAGACAGGTAACTGTGTAGTGTATCAGCTGACGACTTACAAACACGCACGCTTGAGTAAAATCTCCATAGCCCGGGTAAATATTTGATTTCCCTGACAAGTTACAAGCGGTGTAGGAAATGCTTGTTTCACTTCCGTACTGAGAGCTGAAATCAACAACATCTTTGGCGTAGTGTTGAATAACGTTTAAATCTTGCAGGTGTTTGAGAGGATCGTCTTGTTTTGACGCCATGTTCTAAACGGAAGTAAACAATGCATAAAAATAAAATATTTAGTTTCGTATTAAACATTAAAATCGCAAAACAAAAAGTAATACCAATGACGATTATTGTATTAACTTAATTCTATCAGCAATGTTTTGAGAATCGTTAAAAATTTAAAAGAAAGATTTGCTGTTTTTCACCGCGACAAATTTGGTTCAAGAAGTAAAGTTCAAAGGTTGGCTCTGCTTATCTAGCTCAAAGTTCACTTTCTAGCAGACAGGTGCTTGTTGAAAGTTACCGGAGCTGCATTCAACTTCTGTGCTTTGAAAAACCGAAGTGACAGCCATACAAAATGGTTGACTATAAAGTAGTTGGGTCTGTTGCATTTCTGGAAGTCAACAATCCTCCTGTCAATGCATTGAGGTTTGTGATTTTCGATCCACCATTTCAGAATTTGCTGCAATTAAGATATAAAAAATGCTTACTCATTCAAAGTGTGTGTTCAGCATGAGCGTTTTGCTTTTTAACAAATTTCAGAGACACCAGTGAGACCTAAAGTTGTCAGTTCTCTCTTCCTGTGATATCAGATTTTTATGCATCATGTCTTTGGATTCATTTGCCAGTTGTTTATATCGAATCCACCAGAGTTGGGTTTTTTTTAAGAATAGAGAAAAATATGACATTCTTGACCTATGCAAATTCAAACAACAACATTTCAATTCAGATCCTTACCATTAACTCTGCATGTGGTACAAACTTATTTCTGTATGTTATAAACACCAGATATATGTCAATATGTTTAATGCTTGTATATATAGTTAATGGTCATGTATGATATTTCCCCAGTTTTAAATATATGTGGGATATCTCAGTAAATGCATTACAAAGGTTCTGCTTATTCTTACCTCCAGTAGGATTAATAAATGATTTTCATCAAGATTCATCTTAAAATTGCACACAAGCTTTAGAATTGTTTTGCATACATGTTACAACTGTGGTAATATACCAAAAACTTTCTGCCAGAACAGTGTTGATCAATCTGCAGCTGTAATAAACCTTTGAACCATTTAACATTCAAAGATGATGCTATACGACTTAAAACACGCACGCACGCACACACTTCTCCAGCTGCACTCAAACCTGTGTGATCTACATGATGTCAATTAAATCTAAGTATTAATGTTGCAATATGGAATTATAAAGTGTATACAGGCTTTTTGGACAATGGAGATGTATTGTGATTTAACCTTATCTCCTAATTCTTGTTTGATATATTTCTTGTGTTTGTTTGTCATAAGAGGCTATTATCAAAGCTTCGAATTGAGCTTTTCTTTCTAACTGATTTTAAAAAACCCTGAATCATACAACCCTTTTGAGATGGCAGGGAAACTTTAGCTTGGTCTAATTTTATAAGTTACATCTTTTCCTTCAGATTTATCTAGTCATTCAGAACATGATGCAATAAAGTTTAGTTTGACTCTTTGGTTGATCTTCTGTTAAGGTTAGTACAGATTGTTAAAAATAAGTTTTGATATGCCTGTAATATAGATATTTTGTTGTCAACAGTCTTTCAGTGAGGGTTGGCTTTGTAAAAGGCATCGAGCGGGCCAACAAGGATAAAGCTGTTAAGGCCATCATCATTATTGGATCAGGTTCCACCTTCATATCGGGAGCAGATATCAAGGAATTTGGGAAGCCTATGCGAGGTATTGTGAATTTGTCATGCATGGGAGATAACTGCTTTAGTTCAAAGTAGGATGACTTGAAACTTCACCAACACTGAAAAGGAGTACTGATGTACATTGGAAATGAAGGGCCAGTTCTTTCAGACCAGACTTGAATTTTGATTCTGATTCAAATTTAGATGTCTGTTATGTTTTTTAAGAGAAAAAAAACAAAACTTTTTTCAGTATGGATGACCAGAATCAAGTAAAATGTTCAAAACGTTTTAGACAAAAATGTCAATCACTATCACAATAAATATAAATACAAATATTAATGCATGATGAGTATAAGTTGTTGAAAGTTGATCTTCAAAACTCCAAATTACAAAATTAGGATGAGTATACCTTTTCCTCCATCCTTATTTATTTTTCCATGTCAAAATGAGAAAGGTACATTTGCAAAAGAGGTCTTTTATATGTATCTTTTTCAACCCATAAGTTTTTTTTCCCTAAATCCATTAAAAAGTCTTTAAGTGGCATTAAATTAGTGATACACATAAACATCACCTGATGACGGAGTTGGAATATACCCTTGTGTCATGTAAGTTCGATCACTTAAGAACTGTCGCTGAATTTTCAAAGTTATATTCATATAATTTTATTTTCAAATGTCTTACCTCTAAACTTGTTTATTTATGTCAAACATTTCCAAAATCCAGGTATTTTTACTGCTTTTAACAATCGTGGCATGGACGCCCTCTCACTGTCAACACAAGTGACCCAGAAAGCTACGTCACATAAGTTCGATCATATGATTGGCTGGCTTGTCGCATAAACAGGATGACTTGTAAGGACGATCTCTTGTGTCAAAATGGGCGATCAAAGTTACATGACGATCGAACTTGTGTGACGATACTCCAAAAGGTTGTGTCCCTCAAAATATAGAAGTTGACATTCATATATTCTTGCTTCAAATCCTAGAAGAAGTAAAGAAAGAAGTATGTAATTATGTGTACAATTATTGGTTTCAAAATGTCAAGTAGCGGATAATACTAAATTATTAGTATGTGAGACATTACATTTTGGACAGAATATGTGATTGAAATTGCCAAAGAAAGTGTATTTAAAGAAACACAGAGCTTGAAATTTGGTGCCTTTTTGTAGCTAACAGACAGTTGGAAAAATCTACAGGTGATCTTGTGCTTTATTAAAAACTCTCTCTATTTCCTGGATGGGCACCACTCTCTTTCCCTGCTGCCAGGTAATGAGTTATCTCTCTTCGTGTATGTCTGCGTTTACAGGGCCGGGGCTTGTTGAAGTGGGGGAACGCATTGAGACCAGTGAGAAACCTGTTATTGCTGGTATCCATGGTAATGCCTTAGGTGGAGGACTTGAAATTGCCCTGTTTTCACATTACAGGATTGCATTGAAAAATGCAAGGTAAGCTAAGCTTGTGCTTAATTAAAAATGAGATCCTTTGTATTTATAATTTGACAATGTTTTTAATGTTTTTTTAGTCATATTATATCAGAGTCAATGTATGTACCACATTTGTTAAGTTGAAAATAGGCATATAAAAAAAACTGTTTCCACCTTTGGACTAAGCTTCTCCATTACTTGAATATATTATATACTGGACAAAAATAGTATTTGGGGTATATGTAAGTTTTGAAATTATGAATACTGATCTGTTTACTCATTGACACACTGATAAAATATCAATCATAAAATTACCAATATCCCTAACTTATTTTGTCCAATATATGTTTGTTGTAAAACAATTACCTACATTAAAAGACCATTTGCATGTTTTAATAGTCTCATTCCAAAAGTTATGTTCCAACCCCATGGGGATGCCATCCAAATGTTTGAGTCAATCATTGTCAATAATTGGTATTAGTACAACTGTTGCAAGCTTGGTGCTATTTTACTGATGTGTCAATCTTTGCAAATAGACCAGAAACAGGGGTTGAAAATTTTTTCAAAACTCCACTAGGCATAGATCCAGTAAACTATCAGAATTCACTTGACCAAATATTAATTTCACTTGACCACAATTAACAATTTGGTTTCTTTTGTAAGTCAATCTAAGAATACGCTTGGAAATAAAACACGGATGTTAGTTGGTAGCAATTGCATTTTTATTTCATTATCAAAATACATATATCAAGACATTTCAGTAGTTTGGCACCACTGTACCACGGTAAAGTTGAATGTTGATATTTACTTGACCGACCGGAGAATTCCACTGGACCCGGGCGTCGGGCAATGGTATTTTTCACCCCCTGCCGGAAAAAACATGTATTTTGTATTGAAATGTTGGCATCCCCCGTACCAGTTAAACATTTCAAGAGAGGTTGTATATTTGCACAACAGCATTTTAAATACATGGAACAGAGCGAGCATTGTTCGGACATCTGGTTATTTTAGCTTAGTATGAATAAGGCTTAATACAAAGCTGTCATAGTGAATGCATCAAGGTATATATTGTAACAGAATATGGATATATAAACTGGATAATGGGTGTCCACATCTTAAGTCCTATCCAGCTACTGTACAGCCTTTCCAGATTTGCATTTTATGTCTGATATTTGTAGGAAACATCTGATTCCTCTGGATTTTCACTAATCAGTGACCAACGGACTAGGGGCAAACCTCTGATAACCGAAGATTAGATAATCCCAGTGTTTGTTCTGGTCATCCAGTATCACAATTTATCAGTCCGACCAGCGGTTGGTCGGTTTGTTCTTTAATGCTGCACTCAGCAGTATTCTAGATGTATGGCAGTGGTCTGTAAATAATTAGATCTGCACTAGACAATCCTGTGATCAACAGCATGATCATCGATCTAGGTAATTGGGATGCGATGACATGTTTCAACCAAGTCAGTGAGTCTGATCACCCGATCCCGTTAGTCATCTCTTATAACAAGCATGGGTTGCTGAAGACCAATTCTAACTTGGATCTTCATGGGTCATATTGGGGATGTATGTGAATGTAATCAATAAATTGTAGTAGTTTCACAAGGGGTGTATATGTTTATATACATCCTTTTTGTTTTATATCAGTCTTATGCAAGTGGAATTGCCTCTTACAATAAGCATGGGGTACTGAAGACCAATTCCAACCCGGTTCTTCACAGGTCTCAGACCAGTGAATAGATATGGTTATAAAACAACATTGATGTATTGTTCAGTGAAATGGGTCTGTGATTTAAAAGCTGAAGCAATAACAGAAGAAACATGACTTTTTCAGAGTGGGGTTTCCTGAAGTTCTCATAGGAATACTACCAGGAGCTGCCGGAACACAGAGGTTGCCAAGGGTTACCACAGTGCCAGTTGCCATGGATTTGATAGCAAGTGGACGACATGTTGCAGCAGCAGAAGCCTTGAAATATGGCATTTTAGATAGGGTAAGCTGTGATATATTCTGTAGAATAAGCTGCTGTGGAACCCTGATAACCTGTGATATTGTGCAGTAAATATATGGGCTGACATTAGGCCTTATAGTTGTACAGTCGAGCACCGTTGTGTTGAACTCTGATAACTTGATATCTCAGTTGTCTCGATATAACATCACGGTCCCGGCAAAATCCTTCATAATTTATCGATTCAATCTTTTCTAACTCGATACCGATGTCTTGATATTTCGGATATCGTGATATTATTTCATGGTTCCAACAAGCAAAATTACCCTTTTATCTCGATATTTGCAAAGAAACTCGACATTCACCTACCTTTCATGGGCAAGTATCCCTCTGAACTAGGTTGTTTACTCACGGTGTGGCATGAATCAAAGTGATGCGGTAGTGTAAACTAATTAAGGMTAATTGAGTTGAAGGTGTCACTTGTTTGTTGTTTAATTAGGATTAATTAAGAAGGAATTAATTAGGAAGTATTCACTGTTACGACTAAACACTACGGATAATAGTTTCGAATCAAAACATAGTGAGAAGCGCTTTGTTTTCTTTCATAGCTTGTCTTACCGAACCGTCGACCCCTAGGGTTGAGGGTAAAAATACTTTGATGTGATATGTTGTTTTAGCATTGGCGTTTCAAGGGAATAAAGTCTGGGTGTCACCCAAAGTTGAACTCAGGTGCAAAACGTTATAACCAATTTAAGTATGAAATTTGTTCACCTACTGGAATATTATTATTCAATGCCACTTATTAGTGAGTTCACTCAATGCCACTAATTAATTCAAACATATCACACATATAAGGCAGCTTGACGTATATGGGTCATTCTCACAAGAGGTGACTTTTTTTTGCAGTTGAAATCACAACCATTATACAATGTTTATCGGTAATTCGTTTTGCAAAACTAATTATTGCCTACAATATCACAGCATAAAATCTAATGTTCTGTGATATTTTTTGGTAAATATATTACATTCTGGTGCCCAAAATTGACCAAATATTCCTGTGCATTTGGACATCAAGAAATCTGTTCAATAGAATTTTTAATAATAACTCAGAATTTACCCCATAAATGAACCATTGATTGAAGGTACAACATCTCGCTGGAGAAAACTGGACAAAATGGTTATAAATTTAAAAAAAGTTAAGAATAAAGAACTGCAGATGCAGTAACAGGCAGGACAGAAGCTCCTGCCGAAAAAGGCCAATTACCAATTGAGTCTTGTCTCCAGCAGCTGAGCTCATGAATATTGACACAACGGTGCTCGACTGTATTTCGATTAGTTTACTGGACCAGTCAGCCCAGAAAATCAGAATTTGAAAAAATATGATGACTTTTGCTAATGATATTTTTATCTGACTTTCTTTTACATTGGGTGATTTAAAAAAAAACATGAGTTAATCCCCACTGTTCAAAAGAAATGATAAGTCATGTGTATAAAACTGTTTATTCTTTTGGTGTCTTGCGATTTAGAAGTTTGTATATTTGTCACCATTAGCAGCAATACTAATCAAGTGAAAAAAATTCAAATATTTTTTCAAATACCGGAATTGAAGTTTGGGCCAAACCTTTGGTAATACATAAACATTAAAAGCCTGAAGATCCTTTACAATAACATTATATCAATAATTCTTGCTACTTCTTTTTTTTATGTGACACTTACTCACTTATTGATTTCATCTCATGTATTCTTTCAATGCAACATTTATTAACAGATTCTTGTACTAGTATTTACCAAGTGATCAACAACCATCACTGTTACATCGCTTGCCTGTGCTAGGGCCTGGATTTGTTTTTACCCTAACTGTTGCAGGTTGTTGAAAAGGATCTTCCTTCAGAGTGCATAAAGCTGGCTTACAACATCATCGGCAAACCACTCCATGATCGTAGGCTACGTAACAGGCCTGTGACACCTGTGGAGAACTTTGCTGCTGTCTATGATGGTAATGCATAATGCTCTTAATAAGTTCAGTTTCCTACCCGCAGATCCGGGTTAGAATTGGTCTTCGGCAACCCATGCTTGTTGTAAAAGGCAACTAACATGATCGGATTGTCAGGCTCGCTGACTTGGTTGACATATGTCATTGTATCCCAATGGTGTAGGTCGATGCTCATGCTGTTGGTCACTGGATTGTCAGGTCCAGACTCGATTACTTAGACTGCCGCCATATAGCTGGAATATTGCTGTTGCAGTCTGAGTAAACTTAGGCTCAGTGGGTTACTAGGGTTTGGTAGACTCAGTATAGCAGTGTAATGAATAATACTGAGCCTAAGTTTACTTAGACTGATTGCTATTGTTAAGTAACGAACAAAGAGTTCAGTTTCCAGACAAATCCACAAGGACAAGTTTAAAACCTATTTCAGTGGTCTGCAGAGGTTGTTGCGAGTCCTGTTTAAACATGACAGAAATTACTACTATGATTAATGGCAGTTGTATTTAATTTCATTTGGGAGCAAATTATAACTAGGACCTTTACACTTCCGATATTTGCAACATTTGGGGCTAAAGATTTCAATATAATCATATTCAGCAAACGTAGTGTTTGATTGGCATTCTAGAAGTTTGTGAGTCAATAACAAGGCATCATCTCTGTTGCATAGAGCAACATTTGGGTGCAGATTCTTACATCTTTTATCATATTTATTCATAAGAAACTGCACTGAGACATAGTTTTATATAATAAACAATAAGTTATCCATAAAATTGTATGCATTGTTATTCAGTAAACGTTTAATGTATCGAGTGTATATATAAGAATTGTTACAGCATTTTTATCAGTTTATAAGAATAAGTGATTATTTTAAAGTTTTTAGGTTTTATTATTGTGATGTATATCAGCTTGATGTCAGAAGTTTGTGCAGGCATTGAAGATTTAGTCCAGATCAATTTTATTTCTTGTTTTACGGATTTTTGTCCTCAGAAAACCTAAAGGCAGGAGGGAAAAAAAATCACCAGTTAAGGAAATATTCCTTTTAAATGCTAAAAGTATTTTACTTTTGGCAATTTACGAAGTTTATATGAGGCAAAAAAACAATCTAAAAAATATTTTTTTTGTAAGTTTACATTTTTGGCCCATAAAACATTAGGATTTTATTTAAAAAAATTATGGCCATCAGAACCGTAAAGCAAGAAATAAAATTGGTTTGGCCTTATAGAGAAATACAAGAAAAGATCACACCATGAATTAAATGGAAGGTGAATTAGTTGTCTGCACGTACAGTAATACAATTCCTGCTCACCAAAGGGCCACAACTCTGTAGACAAATAGTGACACCTTACAGTGGGTGAGTGAGTATGGCTTTATGCTGCAGTATCACTGCATGAGATGCCAGAAATGGGCCTCACACATTGTACCCATGTAGGCACACCATAGAGAACTAAGCAAGTTGTAATGTAAAATTAAAGAGCAGAAATCCAGAGAAGTTGAAAATTTGGTTTGGCTTTTTAAATTTCAGCTGTGCGTTTTAGTGCCACTTATAAGTGAAATATTCCAGCAAAATTCTGACGTGGAGACCAAAATGGGCTTAACACATTGTACCCATCAACCTTGTGAACACTTGAACGGCTCGGCTACTCCTCTGCTTCTCCATAGGTAGTTAGTGGGTTAGTAAAACCATGTTGATTGGGAAATACTCCTAGCTTTCTGTTACAGCTGCACTGGCGAAGGTGACAAGACGATTCAAAGGCTTCATAGCGCCAGTGGTAGGTATTCTACCAACAAAGTGGAATGGTTGATCAGAGAGTGAGTGAGTTCACATAAATGATCTGGATATATACTAAAAATGTAAGTTGCTGACATTCAGTGTGTAGCGATATATCCAACTATTTCTGTTGCCATTGTATGACCAGTTTATAGACAAGAACTGTAAAAATGCCAAAGTATTGTAGATAGCATGCATAACAATTGATAGTTTTAACAGTTAAAATTGTCTGTGTGTAAAACATACATTATACTGCTGAAAACATAGTTTTACTGTCAAATTTCAAACATGGGTGTAGGAGCGGTGGGGTAGCCTAATGGTTAAAGCATTGGCTCGTCACGCCGAAGACCCGGGTTCGAATC
>VKKT01006875.1:33395-51574 GCA_008038995.1 Haliotis laevigata | reverse complement strand
GTCGCCTCTCACGACAAGCATGTGGTACTGAAGGTTCATTCTAACCCGGACCTTCACGGGTCGGTTGTATTTATGGAAGATTAATCCCAGATGTCTTTCGTGACGACTGCTTTCTGCCCTTTCCTTGTAACTCGGGACATTCTGTCTCTATAGTTCTCCCAACCTTAAAGTCCTCATGGGAATAACCGTAAATCTAAATATGGAATCTGATGTAATTTTCTTATAGTTTACTAAAGCATTTTTACCATATAACAACGTTGTTTTACATTTTACAGATAACTTCCTTATCTCACAATATATATTATTTATTACCCACTTGGTCAGAGTTCATGCAAATGGTATGTCCACAAGTTGAAATAAAACTTGCCCACAAGAACGCTGTGTCCGAGTAACATTATTTACATCATTTTAATCGTATTGTGACGTTCGGTCGGATTGACGTCGCATAACAAACGAAAATTGTTGACGTCATTGGACAATTGATTTCCTTGGACGGCGGTCGTGGTTTGTACAATTTTCTACAGGAATAAATAAATGAATGAATGAATGAATGAATGAACGAACGAACGAACGAACGAACGAACGAACGAACGAACGAACGAACGAATAAATAAATAAATAAATTTAAATAAATAAATAAATAAATAAATAAACTGATTTTAGGATGTCAGCGCTGTTCGGGAAATACAACAACTCAGACACGTTTCCTTAAATCAGCACGGCACACATTCTCGTTTAACGATCCCCAGGGGCTATCTCGGAATGATAATAATTAATAAACACATGCTTATGATGTACTTAGAGTCGTACAGTGAGCTCTGCTTGGTGATTCATGTTACAGAAATGGTTTTGTCGCTCTTGTTTTTAGGTCGACCGGTCTTGAATTTCACAAATACGGATTGACCTAAAGATCGACCGATCACAAGAGAACTCCGTAGAAGTTAGGTCAAATGGCACTTAACGTCGACTTAAAGATTATTGCAGGGAAATGTATGCGCCACTTTTCTATACCGCAAAACTCTTTACCTCGCTGTGCATGAAGTTGATTGAGTGGCGCTCTTGTCACGATTGTTAGAACTGTGAACCCAGTTAGGTTGGTTGGTTTGTTGTTTAACGCCGCACTCAGCACTATTCCAGCTATATTGCGGCGGTCTGTAAATAATTTAGTCTGGGCGACACAATCCAGTGA
This sequence comes from Haliotis laevigata, assembly GCA_008038995.1. Classification (NCBI taxonomy): domain Eukaryota; kingdom Metazoa; phylum Mollusca; class Gastropoda; order Lepetellida; family Haliotidae; genus Haliotis; species Haliotis laevigata. Next base: position 50,385 of record VKKT01006875.1, on the reverse strand, counting down.
TCAGTATGAGCATCGATCCAAGCAATTGAGATACGGTTACATGTGTTAACCAAGCCAGCGAGTCTGATCACCGATCCCGTTGGTCGCCTTTCACGACAAGTACGGACCCCACTTTGGCGGTTGTTAATTGTCAGTGCAAGCTGAGTTATGACAATTATGTATTAATAGAATAATTGTTGTTTTTATTTCGAATACCGAACATACGGTTTTGCTTTTTTAAATCGTATATACAAGAAATTATACAAGAGGGCGAGATCGATGACAGAAAAACATATTGGCCTAAATTGCCTACGCTAATATAGTCATGGCCGCACTGTCAGAAATCAGTGTCCGAAGAAAACCATTGTCTCCCTGGAACAAGTATACCAGGACATTATGTAGAGGGACCCATTGTCCCACAGACTAAGTACACTTCAACAATGGGTTGATACAGGTCCACAGCCTATCTTGGGAACTCTGGTTTGAAATTATAAATACATTGACAGGATTCAGTGGATTGGACGGTCACACTCAGTTACCTGCTTGATCGTGAAACAAGGTACCAAGGTGTCCACCACTGGTCTGTCAAGTACTGACCCGAGTAGTTACAGGCCGCCGCGTGAGTGAGTGGGTGAATATGGTTTAGAGACCCTTTTAGCAATATTCCAGCAATATCACTGCGGGGGACACCACAAATAGGTTCACACATTGTGCCCATGTAAGGAATCGAACTTGAGTGTTCGGCGTGACGAGCGAACGCTTTGACCACTAGGCTAACCAACCTCCTCTAAGTGGACTGAATGGAGACGCCGCTGGTTTTTACACAATATCAGTTCCAGTTAGCATAGTGTGGGAAGAAAGCATAAAAGGACGCGCATCGTAGACCCTTTCTGCTGATATTCCCAATTGGTCACCAGCCCACGACTTATCAGTCTGGAACCTGATGCCGGTACTCCGGACAGGGAGAACCCCACCTCAGTCTCTGAACTTAAGATCGAGTAAGCTCCATGACTTAACTAACGCTGCGCATGGCATCAATCACATGATAGTCAGATCCAGACTCGACAATGTTCACGCCGCCATCACACAGTTGTACTAAACCAAAACAAAGCATAAACCAGATGAAATACATTCGTTTAGGTGGTACAAGGGAAGTAACTCGTACGAGAGAAACATATAGGGAAGTTCACTTAAATACTCTTGGCGGTGTGATATTTCTCATCCCCGAACCGCAATAGCGCCAGGCTAGGCTTAAGAAGTGCGGTACTTGCTAAAGGCAACGCATTCATTCTAAGTATTGACATTTTATGGATTAATTCAGCGGGCAATGTTAAACCCAGTGTCTCAGTCACGAAACTGTAATGATATAATTGGTAGGCAGTGTCCATCTGTACTGCTATACATTTTAAACCTTTAGTTGCAGTTTTAATTATGATTTTGGAGCAAGGTGGATAACTATTTACACAAATATGTCACTTGATGAAAATCAATGAAGGTATAACCGGACATTATCCTAAAGCCTGTTTCAATGTCAGACATATATACTTTTCAAGCGCTGTTTTTATATTTTTTCTTATAATAATACAATAATAATTACAAAATACAATTTCTCCTTTTCAAATATTCATCTAGGATTAGAGAATAAATATTATCACAGGCACTCCGTTTATAAAATAAAAAACATCTTCAGACTACCGGCAAAAGAAAGTTATCACCGACAATACCTGACCAAAAAATAGGAACAAAGATGTAAGTGAGAATTATGACAATTATTTTACAAAAAGACATCATTTTCCAATAATTAATTTTGACTGAAAATTCATTGCAATGTTGGTCTTGCCTTTGTCACAATCCATTAATAAAGAGTCAAGGGGACAAAATTAGAAATTACACCGATCAGAGTTTATTAAAAAAGTGCACAAAGAGTCACATAATGAGACAGGAGACAGAGGACACTTCATCAATAGCGAGTGTGACCACCCTGGGCATTTGTACACGCCAACCCACGTTGACGTCGTCAGTCGGCGGATAAAGTCAGCAGGAATCCTGTTCCATGAGTCCAAGAGATTCTGTTCAGGTTCATTGGAGGTTGTACACGCTGTCTCAGCTGACGATCAAGGTCACCCCAGAGGTGTTCAATGGGGTTCATGCCTAGTGACCGCACTGGCCAAGGCAATATGTTGACGTTAACGTTGTGCAGGTATTCTCGAACAAATCTGGCGGCGTGAGACCTTGCATTGTCGCGCTCGAAACTGACTCCCCTGTTGACGACTAATGGGCAATACAAAAGGTCTCAACACTTCACCCCTGTATCGCTGGACATGCAGATTTAATCGGATGATAACCAGTCTTGTTCTCTGGCCACAAATGCCGCCCCATACCATGACGCCTCTCCACCTAACGGATGAACTTCTTGAACGCAGTTTGGCGGCAGTCGCTCTCCTCTATTCCTGTACATTGTAGACTGTCATGTAGGCTAACATCCAAGGACTCGATGTGTATACACTGTAACAGCACTTTGAAATATGAAACAAGTGTGCTGTTGTGGTAAATGACGCTGCCACACGTGTGCCATGCTCAAGACACATGTCGATAATGGCAAGGAATACTGTTGAACGCGGGGGAAAAACTTATAAACGTCTAAAGTGAATGAGTGAGTTTACTTTTACGCCGCTTTTAGCAATATTCCAGCAACATCACGGCGGGGGCTTCACACATTGTACCCNATCGTATATACAAGAAATTATACAAGAGGGCGAGATCGATGACAGAAAAACATATTGGCCTAAATTGCCTACGCTAATATAGTCATGGCCGCACTGTCAGAAATCAGTGTCCGAAGAAAACCATTGTCTCCCTGGAACAAGTATACCAGGACATTATGTAGAGGGACCCATTGTCCCACAGACTAAGTACACTTCAACAATGGGTTGATACAGGTCCACAGCCTATCTTGGGAACTCTGGTTTGAAATTATAAATACATTGACAGGATTCAGTGGATTGGACGGTCACACTCAGTTACCTGCTTGATCGTGAAACAAGGTACCAAGGTGTCCACCACTGGTCTGTCAAGTACTGACCCGAGTAGTTACAGGCCGCCGCGTGAGTGAGTGGGTGAATATGGTTTAGAGACCCTTTTAGCAATATTCCAGCAATATCACTGCGGGGGACACCACAAATAGGTTCACACATTGTGCCCATGTAAGGAATCGAACTTGAGTGTTCGGCGTGACGAGCGAACGCTTTGACCACTAGGCTAACCAACCTCCTCTAAGTGGACTGAATGGAGACGCCGCTGGTTTTTACACAATATCAGTTCCAGTTAGCATAGTGTGGGAAGAAAGCATAAAAGGACGCGCATCGTAGACCCTTTCTGCTGATATTCCCAATTGGTCACCAGCCCACGACTTATCAGTCTGGAACCTGATGCCGGTACTCCGGACAGGGAGAACCCCACCTCAGTCTCTGAACTTAAGATCGAGTAAGCTCCATGACTTAACTAACGCTGCGCATGGCATCAATCACATGATAGTCAGATCCAGACTCGACAATGTTCACGCCGCCATCACACAGTTGTACTAAACCAAAACAAAGCATAAACCAGATGAAATACATTCGTTTAGGTGGTACAAGGGAAGTAACTCGTACGAGAGAAACATATAGGGAAGTTCACTTAAATACTCTTGGCGGTGTGATATTTCTCATCCCCGAACCGCAATAGCGCCAGGCTAGGCTTAAGAAGTGCGGTACTTGCTAAAGGCAACGCATTCATTCTAAGTATTGACATTTTATGGATTAATTCAGCGGGCAATGTTAAACCCAGTGTCTCAGTCACGAAACTGTAATGATATAATTGGTAGGCAGTGTCCATCTGTACTGCTATACATTTTAAACCTTTAGTTGCAGTTTTAATTATGATTTTGGAGCAAGGTGGATAACTATTTACACAAATATGTCACTTGATGAAAATCAATGAAGGTATAACCGGACATTATCCTAAAGCCTGTTTCAATGTCAGACATATATACTTTTCAAGCGCTGTTTTTATATTTTTTCTTATAATAATACAATAATAATTACAAAATACAATTTCTCCTTTTCAAATATTCATCTAGGATTAGAGAATAAATATTATCACAGGCACTCCGTTTATAAAATAAAAAACATCTTCAGACTACCGGCAAAAGAAAGTTATCACCGACAATACCTGACCAAAAAATAGGAACAAAGATGTAAGTGAGAATTATGACAATTATTTTACAAAAAGACATCATTTTCCAATAATTAATTTTGACTGAAAATTCATTGCAATGTTGGTCTTGCCTTTGTCACAATCCATTAATAAAGAGTCAAGGGGACAAAATTAGAAATTACACCGATCAGAGTTTATTAAAAAAGTGCACAAAGAGTCACATAATGAGACAGGAGACAGAGGACACTTCATCAATAGCGAGTGTGACCACCCTGGGCATTTGTACACGCCAACCCACGTTGACGTCGTCAGTCGGCGGATAAAGTCAGCAGGAATCCTGTTCCATGAGTCCAAGAGATTCTGTTCAGGTTCATTGGAGGTTGTACACGCTGTCTCAGCTGACGATCAAGGTCACCCCAGAGGTGTTCAATGGGGTTCATGCCTAGTGACCGCACTGGCCAAGGCAATATGTTGACGTTAACGTTGTGCAGGTATTCTCGAACAAATCTGGCGGCGTGAGACCTTGCATTGTCGCGCTCGAAACTGACTCCCCTGTTGACGACTAATGGGCAATACAAAAGGTCTCAACACTTCACCCCTGTATCGCTGGACATGCAGATTTAATCGGATGATAACCAGTCTTGTTCTCTGGCCACAAATGCCGCCCCATACCATGACGCCTCTCCACCTAACGGATGAACTTCTTGAACGCAGTTTGGCGGCAGTCGCTCTCCTCTATTCCTGTACATTGTAGACTGTCATGTAGGCTAACATCCAAGGACTCGATGTGTATACACTGTAACAGCACTTTGAAATATGAAACAAGTGTGCTGTTGTGGTAAATGACGCTGCCACACGTGTGCCATGCTCAAGACACATGTCGATAATGGCAAGGAATACTGTTGAACGCGGGGGAAAAACTTATAAACGTCTAAAGTGAATGAGTGAGTTTACTTTTACGCCGCTTTTAGCAATATTCCAGCAACATCACGGCGGGGGCTTCACACATTGTACCCATACGGGGAATCGAACTCGGTTCTTCCGCTTGACGAGCGAAAGCTTTAACCAGTGTGCTACCAGACCTGACATTGAGGGTGAAATAGTTAAGGTGAAGATACAGGTAAGAATTGATCTTCAGAAACACATGTTTGGTGCAACACCATTGGCACAAACTCGTCCCTGCTGTTGTTTTGTCCACCCGTCTTCGCAGCTCATTGGAAACCGTTAGGGCCATTGAGTACTGGAGAGGGTTTTTAGGATGTTAAAATTTGCGTCCTTGTATGGAATTCTCCACTAAGCAATCTATTGTAAAGAGCAATTAATGTGTCGAGCCAATCTCTTCACGGTGTCGCATTTGTTCCTTCCTGTCACGCCCAGGGTTCCGATCCACAAAGCCTTCGTAACATTACGACCTGTCGTAACTCTATGGTTTATCATAGGCTTACGAATGACGTAGCCCTACGAACGCTCTGTGGACCGGGACCCAGATCTCTATGCAGCTCCTTTCTCTTGAAGGTTCGGATGAGTGAGTGAGTGCATTTATGTTTAGTAATATTCCTGCAATATCACGGCGGGGGACACAGGAAACTGTCTTCACACATTGTACCCATGTGGGGAATTGAATCCGGGTCTTCGACATTACGAGTGAACGCTTAAACCACTAGGCTACCTAACCACCCCTCCGATGTTGTAATGTACACATCGATAGCTTCATTCAAACATTATCGAGTACCCGTAGTTTAGGTCGGTCGCGTATACAGGAGATAAAACACACTTCATAATGAAGGATGCACTCCCATATTTACCAGACCTAAATTGGTCAATACTGCCGTGTGGCATATCAATACCACCAAACACACAGGTTGGTTTCAGATGACATGTACACTCATTAACCTTCATTGACACTTATTGCCCGTGCAGCACGCGGATATCGATCTGTCCGCGCATCCTCAGACATGGCTCCCCATTACCCAGATTCGTGATGTGGTCGAGGACGACATCATTACCATGTATTGATGGCAGGTATGTTTTTCGTAAATAAACCCTGCATCTAGGGCAATTTTAATCAAGTAAACACCAAATTGTATTATCAAATCTCGTATGCAAGAACATGTCACTCTGCAAACATCACGGACGAGGTCGTTCAATTTAAAGTTTAACATGTTTATGTGAGTGAGTGAGTTTAGTTTTAGCAATATTCTTGCAATATCACGGCGGGGGAGACACCAGAAATGGGATTCACGCATTGTACCCATGTGGGGAATGGAACCCAGGTCTTCAACGTGACGAGCGAACACTTTAACCACTAGACTACCCCACCGACTCTTTATGCGAACTATGTCCTACCATCAAGTTATTTAAAAAGATCAGGCTAGGTTGCCCAGTTGTCTAATCAACTAAAAATACTATACCGAGCCGGGACAGAAACCTTAATCGGGCTTCGAATCACAAAATGTATCTGATTGTGATTCTTAATTTATCGGCTCCACAGAGTGAGAGAGTTTAGTTTTACACCGCTTCTAGCAATATTTCAGCAATATCACGGCGGGGGACACCAGAAATGATCTTCACACATTGTAGGCTACACAGAGATGTTCTTGGGTTTCATCGAAGTGGATCACGACCTTGACCCCTTAGTGTTCCCCGCGCAAGTTCCTGATCAAACTGAAATCATTTTCAAACTGGATACTAAGGCGCAAACAGGCGTAAAAAATTACATTAAACACTCTGATTTTGTGATGTTTGTTGACATTTCGCCACAAGACTACCTCCCCACGCCATTACTTCAGCTGTAACTGTCTGCCCACACGCTGTCTTGTCAGTGGGAGAAACCTGAGAAAATATCAATGTTGGTTATAAATAAGATCGGCAAATTGTAACGAGTGAGTGATTAGACATTGAACATCCTCCTTTCCACATATAATTGCATTACACCGCATTGAAATACAAGGCCACGCGTATTTGATATCTGTATGTAATTAGTTATATCAAATCGTTAACACCGGATCGATAAAATAATTGTCACAGATCTGTGCGGGTCATGTGTGTCCCAAATTTATAGTTAAATAACGGACTGGGGCAGTGGGGTATCCTAATCGTTAAAGCGTTCGCTCGTCACCCCGAAGACCCGGGTTCGATTACCCACATGGGTACAATATGTGAAGCCCATTTCTGGTGTCCCCCGCCGTGCTATTGCTGGACATTGCTAAAAGCGGCGTAAAACCATACTTACTCACTCACTCACAAATTACTGACAGCGTGCCTTCAATAATCCTGTAGCCTTATATCAAAAGCCATAAACGGACAGGTGAAAATTGATAGTTGTTTTTATTTTCTGTTAAAGGCCAGCAGCCTTCATCATTGTATGGGAATCGAACGCGAGTCTTTGGTGTGACGTCTTTAGCAACATTCCAGCAATATCACTGCGAGGGACACCAGAAATGGACTTCACACATTGTATCCATTAGGGGAATCGAACCCAGGTCTTCCCTTTAACCACTGGGCTATAGCTACCCAACCGCTCTTCTTGTATTCGAACCCACGGATTCTAGTACGGGAGTGGGTGGAACAAGTCCTTTGTGGACTTAAGAGAAACGTCCTTTGTATCAAAGCGGGAATCGAAGAGTGGTACTTGGATCGTCAGCATTTTGGCTGCTAAGGCAACTAAAGGTGAAAGTATCTCCAGTAGTCAGTGTGAGTAGGGTTTTACGCCGCTTTAAACAATATTCCAATATCACGGCGGTGAACACCCAAAATAGGCTACAGGCGCTTTGAATTGAATCTAAATTTCAGACTGACACTGACTGTGTCCTAAGTTGCCAGCACCTTAAACGTTAACGTTAGTTTCAGGGGACGCCAGGAATTGGCTTCACAGTGTAACCATCTGGGGAATCGAACCCGGAACTTTGTGGTGATTAGCGCACCAAGCCATCCATTCGCCCAATCTCCAACAGAATTTCTTTAGTTGGGGGGGGCTTGTGGTTAAAACGTTAGCACGTCACGCCGGAGGCAGGGTTCGATTCGTCACGTGGGTACGATGTCAGGTGTCCTCCGGCATGGTTTTGCTGGATTATTGCTAAAAGCAAAGTAAAACCCAACCACTGCCGTCTTCACTCACTCCTCTAGTCTAGTTGGAAGCTTTTCATATCGGCGGCGACCAGGTTCGATCTCTTATTCATACTCTTTGCAATACATATCCATGAACACACCTATGGGGCCCATTGGTCAGGAGAGTTCAGCTTGGTCCCCATGCGCTGACCACGACTGTCAATCAACTGCTTTGGGCTCTGTACTTTTGAATGAACGGCTGAACCTGCATCGACCAAACAGCGTCAGTTCAAACAATACACCATATACTTCACACAGGATGCAGTGTATTCAATAAACAATAGGTATTCGTTTAATTCATCAGTGAATCGTCATGGGAGTGATAGCTACCTGGTCTGTGACTCTCGGTAATAATTGCTACGGTGCGTGTGTTCCGACAGTATTTCATAAGTAGTAGCCTTAGCAACGTGTCAACAGTGGATCCGGGGATCGCGTGTCTCCAGAGTCCCCAAAACACATTACAGTCCTACTTATCAATCCCATGATTATTTCTGACAGCTTCAACAGGCACCAAACACCCGTCCGTGTATCTGCCATGGAGTTATCACGATCAATGCCGACAAATTCCGAACGGGCTTCGGGTGAATTCGGGTAGTGATGCGTGAAGTGTGGTCAAACAATCGCTTTAGGGGACGTAATGCTCTGACAGTGTCGGGAGACGCATATTAATAAACGTTTATCGGATTTAATTGATTTTTCTAAAATCTGTTGACTTGTTCAGTAATGACACTAGTGCATTGCTTGATGGGTGCTTAGCGGATCGATGCGACACTACCGGAACAACTGCCTCTTCGGTGTAATCTCAGACAGCCGAGCACGGCCGTCATTGGGAGGAGAGATTTCATTGTCAACAGCTTAACGAATACACGGAACAATCACGAGACGGGCCCGTCAAGATATTAATATATCTAAGAGATTCTTACGGAACTTTTTGTCAACCAGAAGTAGAAATTAATCTTTGTAATATTTATCATTCAAATATATCAACACAGTACGTGAAAAGAAACAAATCTCACGGAGCATCGCTTGATCGGAGTGATGGGGCTCAGCTGAATCTTCTTACAACAATCGGATTAACCAAAGCAGAGATTGTTCTACGGACATAATCTGTAAAGTGACGCTCTTGCTACTTTGGTTCCTGCTGTGTCTCTGCTCAATGGACAGCAACCCTGTGTATGATGCCTCAGTGGTTTATTGATGTCACTTCAATCGTTGTGGCATCAAGAAGCAATGAAGTCTATCAACACACAGTCCCTAGAGAAGCTGCAAGGTTTTGCTATTCCCAGAAGGCGTGATTCAGATGCATTTTTCATCTGATTACTTTGCCATGTCTATGTTAAAAGCCGTTTGTTCTGGAATTATGTGCATGGAGGAAAGTCTCAGAATGAAGCACAGAAGCAGGTGATTTTAAAGGATGTTCGGTGAACTCAGTGACGAGTTTAAATTTGCTGGCCATTAAATGTGTGTGGAATTGCAATTCCTCGTATCAAGTGTTCGTAGCAGTTAGTGAAAATACGATCACACTGACAAGGATCAAATCCCAAAAATACACCGTACGGCCAGGACATACAGAGACAAGGTGTGAAAGTGTCAGTTTGATGAGTGTCAAAGATCAGGGATACGGGAGATTCCTAAACACAGAACATAGTGTCGTTTTCGATTTGATGGACATTGCTGTATGGCGCATTTGTTTTAACGGATATGTCGTTGTAACCAACACTACTGTGTGGTAATGGACACGTATTATGAGTGTTAAGCAACTGGGGTACATACTGTGAACAATACGTGTCAACCAGGAGATACACACGTTAACGCAGTCACGTCGTGCAAAGCTAGATCTGCCACGTACAGTGTTCCATAGAAATTAGAAGTTAGATCGGTCACGTACTGTGTCGTAGAATACAGACCGATCACTACCGTGTGTTGTGTAATATGGACCGTGTGTTGATAAAGTTAAACTGGTTACTACAGTGTGTCGGACTGTGTTCAAACGCGTTCTGTGTATTATAGGTGATAAAGTGGGCACACACTGTGCGTTATAGGCGAATAGTTGATGACGTAGAGTGCTTGATAAACGAACATCGAACTTAAGTGTGAGTTCCACAAGCATAATGAATCTATAAATGGTATTGTATAAACTGCACGAAATGAACATAAGATTTTAAAGTATATCTTACTCGATTCATGTTACATTATGCGTACATGCTGTTTGTCAGAGCAGACACGCACGCATGTGCGTAATGGACGCATGTTATTCAGAGTCCGTGCGATTTTAGATTTATGTGAGTAACATAATGAAAGCAATACAGTCAGTTTACGATCACGTAAGTTATCCAGGTTGAGGTAATACCATATTGTGGTTGTACAGAACCTCGTTATACCGAGACTTGAGCGGATGCGTATGCAGAATTACTTTTAATATCAATCACGATGATCAGCAGAGTGCCATGAGACGCCATGCCGTTGCAAAATCACGAACTCAAGCGTAGTGTCTCAATTGGCTTGGAGTGATGTAGTCATTTTGCAAACAGTAGGCAATCAGTCGCACAGCTATTAATGCTTCTTACGGCATTTAAGAATGTACTACAAGCGCCGGAATGACGACAGACAACGATGGAGAAGAATAGTCTGCAAGTGCCGCAATATGCCGCAGACAACTTTAAGTGTTGAAGAAGAATAGTCGCCAAGTGGCGGAATATGCGGTAGACAACGTTGAGTGTTGGAGAAGAATTGTCTGCAAGTGTCGGAATATGCGGTAGACAGATTTAAGGGTTGGAGAAGAATTGTCTGCAAGTTCCGGAATATGCGGTAAACGGCGTTGGGTATTGGAGAAGAATAGTCTGCAAGTTCCGGAATATGCCATAGACAACGTTGAGAATACGTTACAAGTGCCAGAATAAACAGTATTGGAAGTATGGGTTGAAAGTGTGGAAATATGTGCTAACCCAAAAGGATGTGTTGCAATATCCGGAATATGCGTTTAACCAACTTTAGAAGGATATTTTCATAGTGCTATAATACGCACTAAACAGACATGAGACGTCACGTTGCGAGTTCCGAAATATGCGTTAAACGGTCTTGAAAAGGATACGTTACAAGACGAAATAACGAACAGGAGAATACCCTCGGAAAACCTTCCAGGTGTAGCAGAAACAAGTCTCCTCTAAGACAAAGGTACCTGTGAAACCATAATCATAACAAGGAACCCACCACGATGCTGTAAGGCTTATCACGACTTGACATTTGACGAGAAGTCACGCAAAGCAGTACCAGTTTATGCGACTATTTACGGGATGCATTATACAGCACAGTGACGTTGGAGCGTGGAGACAGCCTGTCATAGGCTAACGCTTAGTCTCTGAATATATATAATTTGACTGTAACAAATAAACCCATTTAAATTGAAAAGGAGCTCCAGTGAGTTGGGACCTAAAGACATCTAGACTTGCTTCATTTAGGGCCTTGGCATTGCAGGGAGGGATTGGCAGTAGGGAAAATAATGTGGTTCAGGGACTGTGAGACAGACTGCGCCTGACACTGTAGGTGTCGCTAGATTGTGTGTCCCTCGAGCCACAGTGCACAGAGTTTAAGAGCAAAGCAGTCAGTGGCCTATAAAACCCCAATCCATTGACGTCGAGACTGAGGGGTGAAATCTGACACCTCCAGCTTTCGTTCCAGTTCTAGGGCCTCGTGGTAATTCCACCAAAAAAAAAACGATTTTCACACAACATTTACTCGTCTAAAAATATGCTGTAAAATATTACCCTGTGTCTCAGTGCATCATACTAAAACGTTCCCCGACGCCAAAAATAACCCCCCACTGATAACGGTGTGTAAGACGAGCAAGAACTTACACAACTGGAAACACGGGTTCTCATTGGGATGGCGCGCGTACTGAGCCGTACAGAGGGCTTAATGCTCTAGCCTAGATTCATCACACAGAATCGCGGATGAAGTCGAGGATAGCTGTTCCCGGTGATATGTTGCTCCTAACGATGGCGGTTGTCGGTGTCTACGTGTTGCCCGTTGGGGCAGGGGAGGTTTACACGTCGGTGGCCAAGTTGAAGTTGTTGCCACATGTAGAGAAGAAACTGATTGATGCGTGCGACAGATACATAACCAGTCGGCCCGATGACCCCGGGTTATCCAGCATCAAAAGGTAAGGACGTCGTGTCAAGTGACATCATGCTGTCTGTACACATCTGGCATGTACACATATACTAAAACCTGGTTAATCTGGACAATCTTTAAACTGAAACTTCAAGTCTATGACACGTCTGTTTAAGTTCTCTAATGCTTCATACTCCATATCCCTCTGTAAGGAAAGCCATTTATCTGGGCGAGATTAAAGAAACTGGCCGGAAAAACGAAACATATATCTGTCAACAGTTGAAATCCCTTTCTGTTTAATTTCGACTTTCCATTTTAAAGAGGCGATTACCGGTGTTGAGGAGCTTGTAAATTCAAATTCAAAGTATGTATATATATGATACAGGATATGTACATGGATCAACGGAGAACCTTGTTTGGTTTCATTAATGTTGAACGTGGAAGATTATAAACATGATTGAATCACTGAACACTGGTGACTGGTCAGTTATAAATGATGCAGGGATGGTGTTGTTTGGATGCTGTATCGGTTGCTCTCTTCACAAAGAACACTGTTGAATAAGGACCCCTTGTCCTCTGCATAAATTACCAAATAGGCAAAACTTTCAGGGTGGACCCAGGATATTTGCTTTATTTCTACCTTCAGACTGGGGCATGGGTACATTGTGTGAAGCCCATTTCTGGTGTCCCCTGCCGTGATATTGCTGGAATATTGCTAAAAGCAGCGTAAAAACATACTCACTCACTCAGATTGTGCCACACCTCTACCCCGACCATCACAAATACGATTAGTAAACTATAATGAATTGTTGGTAACAACCAAACCAATATACTAGTAATTGCGTCGTTCCAGACCCAACCCCAAACCCGCCCACCCCCACATACACACGCACCTTGAGAGATCTTGTTTGATTTAGAATGGCCTTTTGTAACTATTCTAACATTGCAGGTGACACTTCCATGCGTGCGTGCGTGCGTGCGTGCGTGTGTGTGTGTATACGATTTTCTTCAGAGGTAGGATAGTAGGATAGGCAGTAGTCTATCCGGCATGTGATGCATACTGGTACATTTACACATAATCCTGTCGAGGGCTGGGTGCGGATTTATTAACAGATAATCATGCTGATGTAAGTGAACGCGTTTATTAACGGGTTGTGCTAGTTTATTAAGAGATAATCATGTCGAATTAAGGATAAGTGGGTAATCTATTAAGGGCTGTGTGCGGATATATTTACAGATAATCATGTCGAATTAAGGGTATGTAGGTAATCTCTCTATCAAGGGCTCTGTGCGGATTGATTAACGGGAAATCATAATGAATTAAGTGTATGTGAGTAATCTATTAGCACTGTGTGCGGGTATATTTACATATAACCTTGTATTAATTCTATGTGAGTAATCTATCAAGGGCGTTAACAGATAATCATGTTGATGTACGTGAATGCGTTTCTGTTTGCCGGGGCAACAGATGGGTATAATAATAATGTGTCCATTTATATAGCGCCAAACTCCATACTAGGCATGCTCATAGCGCTAACAATCAAGGCACAGCACATTATTACCCCGGATAACCCAAGCTGCCTGTTAGGCGCTAGAAGGTTATGGTCATATGGCTTTTTCCAACGGGTACCCATTTCCCTGCTGGGTGAACAGAGACAATTCTGAACAAACTCACTTCCCTAAGGTGAGACCACATGTGTCACATGTGCTTCGTTGTGGGGTAGGACTCAAGTCCTAGAAACTCTCAGGAGTCAAGCTGCCAAACACGGTCACCCATCCAAGGACTCTGCGAGCTCGACGCTGCTTAACTTCACCGATTTGTGACCTGAGCTTTGAGCACAGGACCACGCGCCACAGTACTATTCATGTTGAGTGTGTCACTATCGCCTTCACTGGATACACAAGTGAGGCAGTCCTCGATTTTGTCCCAATGCTATAGATATAAACCTTTAATGATTTCATGATTTAATGATTTAATGATGCCATATCACAACACAGCCAGGTATTCCACCTATACTTACCTGAGCGGAACTATTGCTCGTTAATGATTATCAAATATTAATTCCCTGACGGGTATTGTAATCATTATTGATCATACTTATTATCAATGTGATTGATGTGTACGATGTTTATCATACTGCTATTGTCGCATGTGAGTGACTGAGTGTGGTTTTACGCCGCTTTAGCAATATTTCAGCAATATCACGGCGGTGGACACCAGAAATGGGCTTCACACATTGTACCCATCTGTGTTGAGAGTGAGTATTATTACTATGTCTCGTGATGTCATTTAATGAGATCGCTTATGTTTAATTATGGAATATTAATATCGATTCAAAATTGTATTTCTAACGCAATTTAGCACTGTGGGTGGCGTGAAACGAATCTTCTGGTGTCCTTGGCTCTGAAAAATCTGTGAATTTCATCTTGCAAAGCGATAGTTGCTAGGAATTTGGCGGCCATCTTGAAATTTTATCTGTTTCAGTCTTTCGATTTAGTCTACATTTATTAACGAATATGAACAGAAATGTGGGGCCTTATGTTTGTGTCAACAATCCTATTATATTATTATATTGAATGTTCAGTTATCTGTGGGCAGTGCCGGGGAGTTGGTAGGATGCACTGACGTATGTCGAACGGCCCGCTACTCTGATACGGTGTATTAGGGGCGGTGGGGTAGCCTAAGGGCTAAAGTGTCCGCTCGTCACGAGGAAAACCCGGGTTCAATTCCCCACATGGGTACAATGTGTGAAGCCCATTTCAGGTGTCCCCCGCGACGATATTGCTGAAATAATGCTAAAAGCTGCGTCAAACCCAACTCACTCACTCACTAATATGGCTGGAATAACGGTCAGAGTGGCATAAATCCTACTCTTTCACGTATTCACGTATAGCACGAAGGTGACTTTCAGTCGGAAGATATTAACCTGATTATGTTTATAGTTGACATCGTCCTTCATGGAAGAACTTTTGAAGTTGACTAAACTTGACTTGATTTGATGGTCAAAACTTCAGTTCGGTCCAACCCAGCCTTAATTCAAAACCAGAGGTAGATATGTTTGCACTTATCTATATTCTTCCTCCAAAAGTTTGGGATAGCCTAATGGTCAAACCGTCCGCACGTCAAGCTGAAGACCTGGGTTCGATTTCCGACATGTGTACAATGTGTGAAGCCCATTTCTGGTGTCCCCCGCCGTAATATTTGTGGAAAATATTGCTAAAAGCGGCGTAAATATATATGCACACACACTCCAAAAGTGGACTTAAAATGTGACTGAATATATTCTACGTCATTAACTCTGACAGGATTATTAAGTGACACGTTATAAAAAACACTGATTATTTAACTCCGTTAGGAAATAAACTTCTCTCTCAATAACGGTGTATAGTAGCGCTGAGTGATGTAGCGCTGGAATACCGTTTCCATTGTGATTGACCAGTTCTATTAGCCATCGCTAAAAGCGGTTTGTTTGTTGAAATGGCTGATCCCCGCTGAACAAGGGGAGATGTTTTGCCACGGGTATGGTAGATAGGTTACCATTGTCCCAGAATTGATTTCAAAAACGATAATCAACAAAGTCGGATATCATAATTGATAAATTCCATAAATGTCGAGGGATGTACAATGGTGCGATGCCTGCAAATTTCAGAAACGTGTATCGAGTTTTCGTACCATGTGCGTTTCATCCGGGTCGTGCCGAGCGCAATTGTCTCCAGTATTGACGTTCGATCTAAATTATTCCACGTCGTGACGCCGCAATTCTCTTCCAGCATTGGATTTAACTGTACGTTCCAGAGTGCATACACTACACAGATTCAATCACTCGATATATCAATAACGCAGTGATTATCAGGTTAAAGTATTTATCGATAAACTTTCGTAAAGAAGGATGATTTCCAATTCCAATGTGGCACAAAATTACTCACGCAAAAAAGAAGTGTTCGAAAACAGATACCGGTATTGACCATTTTGTGCGACATGCTGCCTTTAAAACGATTTCCAATTTATAGCAGGAGCGTTTATGAAAATCTTTGACAAGTAATAAAAAGTAACTCGTATGTATTCAGACATGCAACATAAAGGTGTTTGTAACCAGATTATCGTTACCATTTCATTCAATAATCAAATGCAAAGATAATGTCTCAAAACGTCTTAACGACTTCATAACGACCATATAAGGACCTGTGTATCCTTAGTTCGATTTCAGTCGACCTATCCCGACCGAGTTGAGTAGACCTATACTCGACCTTTACCCGACCAGCCAGACCTAATTTCCACCCATTCTCGACCTGGTCTCGATCCCATCTCGGAACGAAGGACATCGTTTATAATTTTTGACATATCATAAAATTTCAAATGCTTGGTAAAACTGACTCGACCTAACTCGAACTCGACTTGACTAGACCCCCAACTCGACCTTCAGGTCTTGGTTGACCATGTTAGGGACCAGTCAGGTTCGCTTGGGTAGTAATGGCGGGAGTAGCAGGTTGCCTTGTCTAGAAGGAAAATCTTGTGAGAAGGTCTTGGTTGGCCATGCTAGGGACCAGTCAGGGTCGCCTGGATTGTAATGAAGGGAGTAGCAGGTTGGCTTGCCTAACA
>VKKT01006875.1:16983-30965 GCA_008038995.1 Haliotis laevigata | reverse complement strand
TTCTGGTGTCCCCGCCGTGATATTGCTGGAATATTGCTAAAATCGGCGTAAAACCATACTCACTCACTCTCATAAATTATACCCACCCACTGTATCTGGTTGAATGTGAAAGTTTCTGTTTGTCAGCGCGGAACCCATGCTCATGACTTCACCAGTTGATGAAGAAGATTATAAAAACTCTTCTCGACGTTAAGTCAAACCCTCTTACTGTAACTGGGTAAATATGAAAGTATGGTCATTTATAGCTTCTTCGCACAGTAGTCGTCACCGTTATGTAGACACTAAACTTTTCCCATGCGAATAGGGCATCTCATGCATAAAGAAAAGTTAAGCTTAAAGAAAGATTTTTCAGATATACATTTAATGCACAAGGTCATTGTACAGCACATATTTTTTGTTGGGTCACGTGACCAATTCTTTTGAAGAGTATCTAGGTCGTAAAGCTGTTTTTCGATTTTGCAATCACTTAACCTAAATTCTCCACTCCACAAAATGAATATGATGGCAGAATGATGTTGTATTTTGTGTAGCATTGATTACCAAATGAAGAAATTGATAGTCATGGACCCATGGCAGTTGATCGTCTATTATGTTTCAATAAATCTGTAGACAGTATTAAGTATTTACATTTGTGTATCACAAACTGTATTGCTGGTCATCAACATGTATTAATTGAAAAGTATGACTTCGGAATAGAAAGAGCGGAATGGGAATAATGTTTATGATGCCAAGACGTGTTTAATAAGAAAGACTCTTGCCTTTAAGAGTTAAGATTTGGATGGTGGCAGTCACGTTAAATCAGACGTTTTCGTCCGGAACGACACCTTTCTAGGTAACAATCTGGCAATCCCATATTGGGCCATCGCAGGTGCCACTAAGTTACAATGGCCGCCAAAATGAAACATGTATGATGGTGTTTTGAGTGAATCAATTTTCTAAAACTGTTTCACCACCTGGGTTCAGAAATATTTATGTCAGAGAAAGAAATGACCCTCACAGAACATGCATATGCCTTCGGTTGCTCACTTGCCAAGTTGGGTGTACACAAAAGTATAGGCGCGGCCTTTATTAGTTGCATTCGGAACTATCGATTTTCTCATCTTCGAAGCACCAACGTGTGTTATGTAGCTTGATATGTTTGTCATTTTCAAGTTCTGATCCATCTGATATTTTTTATTTAAGTTTTGAAAAATTGTGAGTAGGCTTCTGGAATCTGATATTCTTTTTGACAATTGTTATTTCCAAAACACGCACGTTTCATTACGTATTATGAATTTTAACATTCTCAACAATTACCTCATCAATGTGGTTTTTTTTCATTAATCTGAAATCTTTTGTTCTGAAAAGAAACGAACCAATTACGGCGTTACTCGTGCTATATGCCTATCCAAAGTTAAAAAGGAAGCCATTCAACGACTACCATAAAGCTGTTTACCTTCGGACGAAGGTCAAACACGGCTATGTTTGCATTGTATGAAGCCTCGGGCAACTAATTGCATTTTCTTGCACAACATTGCCGTGTTGCGTTTAATTAAAGTTTGCCAATGTATGTGATCGTACAGAAATCAATAGTGATGACATGCAGGTCCTGTGCTACCTGACAGATTCAAGGTTCAAAATTTTACCGTTATTCCCTGTACGATTTCCTTTCACCGATGGACAGACATTGCTGCTGCTGTTTTCTTACGGCGAAGTATGCGTGCTTGTGAATAATTATATATTTCTATACAACACCGGGTGGCCTACCTGTAAAAGGTCAATTCCATTTCAGACTGGGGGCTATCTACTCTCACACTTTCCTGACATTTACTAACGCTGTTTATCCATTAATAAGCGTGTATCTATCTATTCAGTTTACAAGTGGTAAATGGATAGTAAGTTTAAGTTTGTTACACAAAATGGACAGTGTTGTGACTCAAAATACACCGATTTAACGCTTGCTCTGTAACATATGATATAAATGGATGTGCACTCGAGTTACCTTACAGTTATTTAGAGACTTCATATTCGAGGTGAATATGAAGTCTCTAATCTGACTAAATGCCACTTGTTCCAAAATTTGAAGTTTACTTTAGATCAGTAAGAATGTATGTATATATGTATGTATGTAGGTAGGTAGGTAGGTAGGTAGGTAGGTAGGTAGGTAGGTAGGTAGGTAGGTAGGTAGGTATGTGTGTGTGTATGTGTGTATGTAGGGAACTACTCACACACACTCGCGTACACACACACCATCACACACCATCACACATGGGGAGCAAAGTTTGCGGACCGGCAACTCTCTATTCTCCATGAACGCTCGATTTAGAATCAATTGTCTCGGTTATGATTGATTTATGGCATCATGATCGTAATATTTCATCGATCTCCTGAGATTCAGATTGATGAAAGCGGTACTCAAGGTAATGATCTGATATCATCTTCTCATAATGGTGCACGGATTTGTCTGGTTCATCGCGTCCAGTGGTCAAGCACCTGTCTGGGTATATTGGTGTGTTGTCCGATATTTCATGTATACTATATGTTCTTGCTGTTTAAACCGAGACGTTTAGTATTATACAGGTGCCTACTGTCTGAGGCCTCAGTTTCAATATAACTTGTGTGGTCCGACATTTTGCGTAAAGTATGCGTACCTCCCTTTCTTGTCCGACACTTCTAGTATAGTAGGCCTACATGATAGTGTTGTCTCGTCTGACGTTTATTGTACACTATGTAAGCCTTTCTTTCTGGACCGACACTTCTAGTACATGTATAGTATGTGGGCCTCTTGTCCGGTACAACATGTTACGTACACTTTGTGTGCCACACACAAACATAAACGCACACACACAAACACACACACACACACAAACGCAAACACAAACACAAACACCATGACCATTATTACTACTACAACCTTGCATCATGACAGAGGTTTTCTTTCAGGTTCTTGTCCTCCACCCGCCCACACAATCAGCTTGCGTGTGACGATCCAGCCTACCTGGAAAATCCCGTCAACGGCTTCCGCTTCCTCTGGCGCCTCGTGGACGGATGGCAGAGAGCCACCAGGGTGCGCTGTGTCGGAGACTGTGACATCAGAGACGCTTCGATAAGTGAGTATATATCAACCACTGGCAAACGTCTTGATTAATAGCTGATATGTTAATCGGTATCTTTTTGTATCTTTAAAACAGTGCCTCAAAAGAAACAGAACAGATTGTCCAAAGACATTATAAAGATGCCCGGGCTTATACAAGATTGTTGCTAATTGGCAAGCACTCAATATCATCTACATACAAAGCTTTGCAACCTATCGGGCTTACACGAAAAACAATGGCTTGCTACGCGCCTGAAAGAAACATATGATCGTGTAAGAGGCAAAAAACTGAATATTATTTGAAAGGATAACCAGTTTTGATGCAAAGAAACATAAAGAAACGTAAGATGTCTTTTGTCTCACACCTTCCAGACGTGTTGCCTACTGTCATAATATACATGTTTGATTTTCCCGTTTCACCAAACGGAATTTGTGTTTGAGGAGAGTCTTAGAGAAGCCGTAAGGAAACATTTTATACTATTGTGAAACCGCATTTTCGGGCGTTGTGCTTAAAATGTATTCGTCACACTCTGATCGAATCTGGGGTTCAAACCCACGATCATGTGGCTGGACTACCGAAGAGAGAGTTTCGTCGCCTTAGATAACTTGGCCACCGTCACCCAATGCAAACAAAATAGCGAATCCTTAGTACAACCAGCAGAAGTTACGCTGTACATAGATATTGATGCTTATTGCGTTAGATTTCCGTGGTTCGTATTAATGATAAGCTACAATGTGACTTTTAGGTTTTCTCAAGCAAATTCGCTCTTCCATCGACTCCGTATCGTCGTGGCCTTCTCACGAGGACGTCACGGGATCGGCGGTAGCGCTCACGAAGTTATTGCGCACTTACGACCTTGACCCCGATGATGTTGCCAAAGGGCGAATACTCCACACTCAGACAACGCCGCTTGATCCAGACGAACTCTTTGTTCTTGGAGAGGAAGTTCATCACCATCACACTGCGCAAGATGCCCGGATGTGGCTCAATATATCCATAACGAGGCTAGAAGAAATGCGTGATCAAGAAAGGCTACTGAGAGACGCACATCACAGGCTTAGAGAGATAGAAGAAAAGGTAAACGAATGACATAAGCTTGCCTTGGCAAATTTAACATCATTTTATGCAGGAGTTTGCTGAAACATATTGTTTCGTGATCGTGGAAAGGGTTTCGTCGCTTTTATTCGTAGATATTTTGTGCAACATATTTCCCTGAATCGATAGACTGTCTCATCTGTGTGGTGGATGCAACTCGGACATTGACTGTCTGAGGTTCGATCCTGCATCTAATTAAAAGATGGTACTGGTTGTCACCTTGCCATTAAGGAAATACAACATGGACTGGTCGACGTGGACCAGTAGTATTATGTATCTAGGCAGGGTAATCATGTTAAACTCTGGTATGGTATCTCAGTGGGCTAAACAGCTAGCACTATAAATACCGGCATAAGTCCACACAAGTACGCACGAACGCACAAACGGGCACAGACGCACACTCACTATTTTACGTGACTTTGAACTCAAGTTGACCTCACCTGAAATGCTATATTTTCATATAAGGCTTCATATATTCCTTACTACAGAACTTTGGTACAAAACCTTGTGCTTGAGCAACTGTTTGATGCGTCTAGTGTTTAATTTGTTAAGTCTTCATAAACGTTTGGGTTTTTTGCATTCTAAAGACAACTCTTGCAGAACACGTGCGTCAGGTTCAACTTTTTGATACTATTTTACGTTCTTTCAGATAGAGGCGAAAGGATCTAATGGTCAAGTGGTTTCCGAAGGTATAAATATCATCTTGGATTTGGCTGTTTGTGTGTTGTTTAACACCGCTATGGAAATATTCAAACTATACGGCGGCAGTCTGTAAATAATCTAATCTGGACCACACAATCCAATGATCAACTGGGATGTGGTGACCACCCGATTCGTAGCTCTTTATGCTTGTCGTAAGACTTGTGGTCTGGCTCGCTGACTTGGCTGACACATGTCATCGTATCCCAATTGCGTAGATCGATGCTCATGGTGTTAATCACTTGATTATCTGGTCCAGACTCGATTATTTACAGATAGCTGGAATATTGCTGAGTGCTGTATGGGACAAAAAAAAAAAACTTCGTAATTTTGGGATGCTTAGGGAGACTT
Organism: Haliotis laevigata; assembly: GCA_008038995.1. Lineage (NCBI taxonomy): Eukaryota > Metazoa > Mollusca > Gastropoda > Lepetellida > Haliotidae > Haliotis > Haliotis laevigata. Next base: position 25,746 of record VKKT01006875.1, on the reverse strand, counting down.
ATTTTCTAAGAGAATCAGTAACGGGGACTATAATGAACCTGGACTAAAGTATCATGCCCATTTAGGCAAATGTCTATTTAGACACTTTGCACTGAATGTAACTGATTATTTTGAAACCATGGATTGTTTAGATACAGTATTTGACTGCGAAGTTTGTGTTTATTTTATCAAGTGATGAAATACGATATGAGACTCCTAAAGGTTTGGTTAAAAGATATTGTAGGAAACTAAATATATACATGGTAGGTATTGTTTGTTTGCAAATACTGAATACGGCTAAATATTCAACTTTCAGCCCCTGATGTCCTCTATGGGGTAGGTTATGAAGAGCTAGATGACGAAGACGGGGAAGATGATGGGCATTTACCCGTGTTGCCAAGCAACAGAACGGCTCGACCAATCAGAGGATTTTATCAGTCGGCATACGAAGATCTTTGTCGTCAGGACCGTAAGGTGAGGATAATCTTCAGTTGTTATGGTTACGTTAATGTTCAAGGGCATAAAATATAATTTTGAATTAAAATGAAATTAATTTTGCTCCTTCTGAAGATAAAGCTATGGAGAACACTAAGACTTGAACCAAAAACCAGGAACCCATACCCTGGAATAACATTAATCTGATTGGTCGAGAAACTCCTGAGTGCACACCTTCCGGTTAAATCAGTGCACTAGACTGTTGAAATTCACTAATGTTTTTTGTTATAAGACAATAAGTTGTTATAAGTTGTAAGACAATAGTGAATGGCTGATTGGCGACCCAACGTAGAATCATACATCTTTATATGTATTGTAAGTATAACTGAAATAAAATGATTACAACTTTTACTATAATTAGATTTAAACCAGCAGTTTAACACACACAAAATAACACTGATACCACGCATATATTTCTGTATTATTGAACCCATTGTGCCGGACATTACATAGATGAAACAATAAACATGAATAGCTGAAGAAATCAATGCATAAAATGAATAGAAATACGCATATATTGCTGTATTATTGAACCCATTGTGCTGGACATTAGATAGATGAAACAATTAACATGAATGGCTGAAGAAACCGATGCATACAATGAATAGAAACTGAAATGTAAAAGAAAGTATACCGATTTTGTGTTATGTAACTCAGTGGCTGTGTATTTACACACCGACATGTTCAATAAAGACAAGAAATTTTATTTTTATTTTTTTTTTAATTTAACACATTTGCTGATTCCCAAGGATACAATGTCTTGGATACCTAACTGAAGCTATGTATAACGCAAACGTAATGGTTTATGGTTTTAACTGTATTCATTTTAATTAAATACTGATCGGTCGGCTTTTTTCTTATCTTTAACTATATGTTTAACTGATCAATATGACACCATTGAATTGCTCAGTACAAATTACCGACACCTTTGAACGTATTGGTAATTTGGACCAGTACTGAAAATTACCATCGGTTCTAAAATATTAACATGAAAGGTTAGGCACTGAAAGGACACACAAACTGGATATATTTTCCGCAATGTTTATTATACGGAACCCAATAATTAGACTGACAGGAGGACGGTTGTCGACATTTGTTCCGGAACAGTTTACATGGTAACAAATAACTGAACGTGTTAAAAAGGTAAGTTAGAGCAGACACCACATGATAGATCTATTATATGGTCTCTGGTTTGAGTGGGATATGGACCGACGTGGAATCGATACAGATATTAATACACTTCAAACTTTGGGCATTGATTTTATGACTGCTTCATTGAACCGTTATTTTTCCATTTACCAGAGCCCAGGAGAAGTGTCCGACCTAGTCTGCTGGTATCAACACACCTTCATTCCTTACATGAAGGTCAAGGTTGAACAGCTTCACCTTGACCCTGCCATTTTGATGTACCATGACGTCATCAGCGATAGCGAGATAGCCGCTGTTAAAAATATATCAATGAGACTGGTATGTGTTTGTTTGGTTTAAAGAAACTAGAAGATAGCGTCCTGTAAAATATTCTGTTTGGTTATATAATCCAATGATCGATATTATGAGCCTGTCCAACCTGTCAAGTTGTACAGTTACTAATTTATTCACATCAACACACTTCATTTATTTGGTGCAGTAAAATTAATTATTTTTCTTCGAGACAACAATGAAACGATTTGGAAGGTATTTACCAGGGATATCCCGACAGTGGTATGTCTCGAAATAGATATGGTGAAATTAATCCCTATGTTTTCTCCCACGATGGGCAGTTTTAGTTGTGATAACACTAGGGAGTGATCCTTCATATTAGGACTGTTGGGTAGCCTAGTGGTTACCCGCGCTCGATACCCAACACGGGCATAATGTGTGAGGCCCATTTCTGGTGTCCCCCGCCGTGATTCTGGAATATTGCTAAAAGCGAAGTAAAACTAAACTCACTCTATCACTGACCTTGAAGTTACTGAAAGGAGAATTTGCTTCAAGGAGAGTTTACTCTTTCAGAACAATTGGTCACACTGTTTCTGAACGAATAATGTTTTTAAGGACGTGAACTCAATAATTTAACACGTTTCGTCTCTTTCAAGCTAACGCGGTCATTGCTGGGTAAACCAGACGGTTCCGGTCACGAGGGCATGAACGAGAGGATAAGTCAAAGGTCAGTCATGTGATTTCAGTAGGGCCATCATTCATAACAGACAAACCAATAGGTAGTTTAATTATACTGTTACATAGCCTTACGCTATTTACGGGTATACGACATGAGCCAAGACAAAATGCTGCTTAAGGCGTATATATGTGTTACTACTTGTAGTGGTCGAGGACGTATGCCGCTTAATGATGAGTGAGTGAGTGAGTACGCCGTCTTTGTCAATATTCACAGCGGAGAACTCCAGAAATGGGAACAATGTGTGATGCATATGTCTGGTGTCTCCCGCCCTGATACTGCTGAACTATTGCTAAAAGTGGTGTGAAACTAAACTCCCTCACTAACTCACTACACTGGGATTGTGGAGTCTCTACAGATTATTGTAGACTGTACAGCATTCAAAGTGAGATATTAATGTTAGACATAAAAAATATTGTAAAACGTAATTCTCCTATCACATTGTCACTGATGTTACTTGGAAGTCCTGACCTGACTTTTCAACAGAATGAATGTATTTTCAAATGAATGCAAACTTTTATTCATCAATCAAAACGTTTTGAGTGATCACATAAGTCGTGTCCCTTCTTCTCTTCTCTCTTTTACTTTCCTATCCCTTCTCTGTATTCTTACCTAAGATGTATATAATTGAAACTATATGTATGTAAATATTAGGGAGCGGGTATTTTAAGTTGGATAACTTGTCCCCTATCCCTTTCACATTTGTGAATAAAATATGTTTAAATAAAAAATTATTGTCTTTCGTACGTCGTTATGTTCAAGTATATTTTGCAGTGCATGGGTATTTGATGACCTGGAAGTGACGTCACGGCTTTCTCGGCGCATTCAATTGTTCACTGGTTTAAGCACGAAACTTCAGAGGGTGTACAGCCACGCCGAGGCTTTTCAGGTAGGACACTTTTTTCTGACCGAGAGTGTGAATTGAGTTTGGCGCTACTTTTGACAAGTACTTGAGTTAAATTATTATAAATCGGAAACAAAACTTACAAGAGCATGTAACGCCACGGCCACAGATATATTAATAAGCCAAGGTATCTCAGATTATGTCATATGTTTTCGGGTGCTTACTTTGAAAATGAATATCATTTTCTCCTAATATGTTCTGCCTATGATCATAATCAAATTTAATACTTTGATGTGTGTAGACAATTCCACTGTGTTACGAAATCTAGCTATGTATCTATTTTATGCAAATGAGCTGCGTACAAGCCCTTTGTTGGCTGTATGCAGTAATATTGAACTACGGGCCGATGGCCTACATACACCAGAATAAAGAGCGATTGCAAATCGGAAACAAAACTTACAAGAGAGAGTGTAAGCATGTAACGCCACAGACGGCAACTATATTTAATATAGGACACTGTTTCTTTTGTAACGTGTTCCAGGGGCGGTGGGGTCGCCAAATGGTCAAAGCGTCCGCTCGTCACGCAGAAGACCCAAGTTCGATTCCCCACATGGGTACTATGTGTGAAGCCCATTTCTAGTGTCGCCCGCCGTGATGTTGCTGGAATATTGCTGAAAGCGGCGTAAACCTGTACTCACTCACCGTAACGTGTTCTGTTTGTATGTAAACGTCGCATTCAGCAATGCTCAGCGATATGGCGGCGGTCTGTAAGAAATCAGCAATCAAATTTTAACCGAAAAATCCAGTGATTGACATCACATCATCATAGGGATACAATGATATGCATCAATCAAGTCAGCAAGGCTGACCATCCGGTTCCTTTGGTACATCTGACGACAAACAACGGTCGTTGAAGATCCAATGTCTTCACGGGCCTGTAGTAATCTGTACAGTTGGTCATCTTCACGAAGAACAAATCGTCATTATCATAGCAAGTTTTAGTGCAACGAGAGAAAATTTTCAGTAAATCCTTGACTGGCTTTGGTATTTTAAGTGTAATGGTCAGTGCGCACACGTGCTCATTACTGACTTCTGCGCAGGTGGTCAACTACGGTCTGGGAGGTCTCTACGAACCACACGAAGACTCGGTGGTAAGTATCTGTCCCCATGCTTCTACGTGTTAGAGCTGTATCGGGTCATACATTTGTACTAACATCCACAAAGATATATTCTCCGTTCGTTAAAGGTCACATGCAACGTAAAACACAACTTTGCAGATTCTTATACCTTTCGGTATGGACTTAGCGAAACAAATCATCAAAAATGCAAACTCAGCTTATAAAGTTGAAAAACAACGCGATGAAAAAATCCGCGCGAAATCGGAGTACAAACGATTCACTAATTTTCCCCCAGCACTTTTGATTGGCGATTGTACGCTTATAATTTTGTTTATATGTTTTTTTTCATAATCACCAATGTATATTATATGTCATGAATAAGTGATAATTGTGTTTTAATTATCTTGATTTTTTGGTTGCATGTGACCTTTAAATAAAGGGAACATGCTTCTGTTCCAGTGTATACCTTTAAATATGCTATGAGTCATGAGATCGAACACAAAATATAAACACAATCTGGCCTTTGTTGAACACTATCACTATCATACTAAAAAACCTTTTTGAAATAGAGGTAAAACATACCCGCAGGGTCCGAACTGTCAGAGGATGTACTTACGAATTTACTTTGACGGTTTATATTACAGCGCATGTACCGGAAGTTGGGTTACGAGAAGTCTCCATCAGTCCGCCATTCTGGTGACCGGCTTGCTACTTGGTTGTTCTACGTGAGTCTCATCATTCATAATGTCTGTGACTATGGTCGAAATCCTCATAACGGATGACACCCGTGAAGATCCGGGTTAGAATTGGTCTTCAGCAATCAATGCTTGTAAGATTAATATACAACTGCGATATTGCTACGCAGTATATTGCTACGATGTCGCACTTACATGCATGTTTGTCACTATTGTGTGTTTGTGAGCAGATGAGCGACGTGCCGGCAGGTGGAGCCACGGTCTTCCCTCTCATCAATACACGTGTTCCAGTAACCAAGGTAACAAACCTGTGCTCCTTGTCGCAAAGTAACAAACAGACAAATATATTAGTTTCGTCTATGTAATGTTTGGTAGCAGTCAAATGGATCATTGTGTTAATCCAAACGGATGACCACAAGTAATACCATAAAAAAAACTGAAAGGGAAAATGACTATGAGGTCTTTGAGTGGCATTTATAAGTGGTACACACAAGGAAGACAGTTTTCAACCTCATTATCAATACACATTGTGTTCCCCATAATAAAGAGACACGGGTTCTTTTACCTACATGGGTATAATGTGTGAAGTCCATTTCTGGTGTCCCCGCCGTGATATTTATCGAATAATGCTAAAGGCGGAGTAAAAACACACTTACATACACTCACATATTCGCTGGTATGTTCCCCAGGGCGCAGCGGCGTTCTGGTATAACCTGCACCGGAACGGGAAACCAGATCTGAGGACGATACACGCCGGATGTCCGGTCCTCATTGGGGACAAGTGGAGTAAGTACATTACGTTATGAGGATAAGTGGAGTACTTTGTTGTAAGTGCACTTATTTACTTATTGTAAGTACACTTCTTTACTTTTAGTAAGTGTACTTATTTACTTGCTGTAAGTGCACATATTTACTTGCTGTAAGTAAACTTCTTTATTCTATTAAGTGCACATATTTACTTTTAGTAGGTGCACTTATTTACTTGTTGCAAGTACACTTCTTTACTTTTAGTAAGTGCACTTAGTTACTTGTTGTAAGTACATTACTTTTAGTAAGGGCACATATTTACTTGTTGTAAGTACATTTTTTTCCTTTGTTGTAAGTGCACTAAAAATATTTACTTGTTGTAAGTGGACTTCATTACTTGATGTAGGTGAATTTATTTATTGGGGATAAAAGGACTGAGTAGTAATATTTATCGGGGATAAGTGAAGTGATTACAGTTATTTATCGGAGATCAATGCTGTAAGAACACTTATTTGATATGAATACGTAACCCTTTTGGGTAAGTTTAAATGGGAATATGATTTCCGTTATTTTAGCAGAGATAATATAATTTCATCATCCGTCTTCATCATAATTTGGGCAATCATTGGAAATCTTTTTTAATAGCATATGCTGTTCTCACAGGAATAAGAAGGAGAAAAACATTTTCTTCAATAAAATATTTTCTGTAAACACACGCAATCTATTTTGACCGTTTCAGTTGCCAACAAATGGATACGAGAAGTAGGGCAGACATTCCGGCGTCCGTGCTCACTTGATCCAGACGAATGATGAAACTGTGCACCGTCTTCTTTTTTCAGAGACCGACCAAATTATATTCGAGGGGGGACTGGTAAACGGGATATTTTTCAATTCCTTGGCGTGAGGGTTTTTACACAGAAAAGAGGGGTTCAGTGTGTAAATGTCCGGAAGCATTGTTGGAATATATCCACTTACCCCAACCTCCCAAACTGTTTTGTGAGTAAAATATGATCTGTTGCATTCAGAGAATGAAACAATGTGTCTCAACACTGGGATTTAACATATTCACACACGCCCATGCTTCATGACACCATGCTGTATCCACATCTACTTTCCCCAGCCCCCTCGGAATTTCACCCCCAACCCCACCCTTCCCTCACCCCATTACAATATGAAATGGTCGGTCCCTTGGGTCCACAGATAGATTGTGCTATAGTTTTTTTGAAGCCACAACAAATTCATATACGAGGGGACTGCAATTAAAACTTGTTCTATTACAAGTGAAAGTGTCAGGAGTCCAGATCAACGAGTCTTGGTTTTGGCTTGGTATCCGGTGATACCCCTGTTACCTGCACCGCCCAAGTTAAATAACCTTCAATTGCCAACCAAATATACTGCCGTGGAGATGAGACTGTACACTTTTTTTAGATTTTGCCAAAACATATCAAACGTTACCAAAACGTTTCTCGGCTTAAAACCGCAGAAGAACCTGCAAACCTAGAAAATATAAATATGAGTCACGCATCAAATATATCACTCGCAAACCGTCCTCAGCAATTACGTTTCAATTTGTAGTCTTCATCGAGTTTGTTGGTGTCCATTGTGCCAAATTATATATATTTCAAGAGACCTGTACAGAAGAAAGTATTTTACAGTGTGCTTGTTATGACCCTTGTATAAAGTTATCAGAGGAGAACAATGTGTGTGTGAGGTATCAACATATTACATGGGCGTTGCATGTTTAAGAATAGAATCAAGATATAAAAATGTATATTTGCGTCTCTATTCCTCCTGTGATCATATATGAAAATATTTTTTGCAATTTGTTAATGCAAAATAAATATTTCAATTCAAAACGTCCTTTCTGTGTTAAAACCGCTGAAAAGTATTCGATGTGTGGCATCGCGTACTGTTTTCTGTGTTTGGTGTGTTTGGTACGTTGTATGTAGACTGAAGCATGCCCTGTTCTGTCAAGTTGGGATCATAAAATATACCGAGCATTGTCTTAAATACTGAGTGATGAATAATGGGATTTACCATGCAGCCAAGTATCCGGACTGCAAATTGGTCTTCAGAAACCGATGTTTGTAGAAAGGGATGGTTGTCTCAACAGTGAAAATCCGTGTAAGAACTTAGAACTGGTCTTCAGCAACCTATGCCTTCTGTGAGGCCGCCACACAGCTTGGGTAATCAACCAAACTACCCAGCTAGTCATGATACACCTCGTTGACAACACAATGACCATTGTCAGAGCATAGCTGCCACATATTGCAATAAGCTGGACATTCGTCCCTTATTAGCATGGGTTACTGAAGATCAGTTCTGACCCGGATCTTCACGGGTCTCCTAGGTTTGAACAAGATCACCGAGGAATTGGGGAAAACTAGGGAGTGGAACTAATGACGCCATAGAAAGCGATGTAGGAGAAATCGCATATGGAAACAGGTGGCCGATAGTGTGAATACTGCTACAAACTGTGAAGTAAGACGACATAATGATGATTCAATGGTACTACCCGGGTCTTCGACGTGACAAGTGAAAGTCGAAGACCCGGGTTAACTCTTTAGAGGTCACATGCAACGTAAAACACAACTTTGCAGATTCTAATACCTTTCGGTATGGACTTACCGAAACAAATCATCAAAATTGCAAATTCAACTTATAAAAATGAAAAATAACGCGATGAAAAAAACCCGCGCGAAATCGGAGTTCAAACGATTCACTAATTTT
>VKKT01006870.1:64438-74521 GCA_008038995.1 Haliotis laevigata | reverse complement strand
AGACTATCAATTCGGTCTAACATTCATCTAATTTCCAAACACAGTACGTTTATCTCCTAATTGACATCGTGAACATCGATCTGCCGCATTGGGATACGATGTTGTACATCAGCAAAAGGCTTGGCTACTCTATTTAGTTGCTTGCATCTTACAAGTATCGGTTACTGCAGACCAATTCTAGCCCTGAACGTCAATAAACGGATGCAATGTTTTTTATCTGCTATCATGACTATTAACACAGACTAGTGTGGTCGAGATTTTCGATTTATTCTGCCATGAATCATCTTGGTTATGGACATTTACTCCAATGAAATACATATCAGCGTTCATTGCCAATGTCATTTAGCAGGTCTTAATCTAGTGTGTGAGTGAGTTTAGTTTTACGCCGCTTTTAGCAATATTCCAGAAATATCACGGCAGCGTACACTAGAAATGAGCTTCACACATTGTACCCATGTGGGAAATCGAACCCGGGCTTTTGGCGTGACGAGCGAACGCTTGAACCACTAGGCTACCCCACCGCCCCAGATCTTAATCTAACTGTAACCAATGCACAAGACCAGTAAAGAACGTATTCAGATCAAGTTGATACAACAACAACAACAACAACAGCCTGCTACAAATGTCTCTCTGGTGTGGATGGTCTGAGAGAAGTTACTTCAAAATACATTTGAAGTTGTCCTTCACCGAAACGGAAATAGCGTCTAAAGCTTTTTCAAAATGAAATGCTAAAACTCCAGGCCGAGTTGCCTCCCACACATCGTGCTGCCTCAGTGTGGTGTCAAATCAAAATAATGCCTTAACTTCAAGAAAAGGTTCAGCCTACGTAGTCATGCCACGCTGACACAGACTAATCCTGAGATGAGCGTTATTAGATATGTTGGGGTTTTATTTTGTTTGTTGCCTTAACGCCTCTCTGAAAATGAGTGGTTGTGCTAGTGGTGTTCCGATTAATTGAAATAGTGGAAGACTGGTCGCAATGACCAAACGGCCAAGCAATCGATGACATTTTCTCATAATCGAACACAAACGATTTTGGAACTACAGTTTAAGTGTTTGAAAGACTTGACAATGGAACATATCTTAGATGTTGTCAGGGCTTGAAAACGTGTTTAATTCTTAGAAAACTCACATCACTTACTGAAATGTCATGACTGAATATTTCTTTAGGAATCTGGGAAAAGAAAATTCTGAAAAATGACGCTAACCAATTATTTTCGATGATTGCTCGTTGGTAAAGTACCAATCATCAGTTGTGAGATTTCAACCAATTCCTAACACTAGGTTGTGCGCAGTTAGAAGGCTTGAGTCCTGAGCTGCACAAAACGTTGTTGTAGTCTTCTTCTTGTTCATCGTTAAACAGGTCATACAGTCAGTCTGAGGTCGGCACCACCAGGAACTGAAAATGTTCCAGACGTGAACGTCAGATCAACAACGTAATCAGTCTTGTTCACCTGCGAAGCATTCAGCATCCTTGGCACACGGTCGCTTAGGGCAAATACTTCATGGAATCAGTTACGAGAGCATTACCCAAATCAACCGCTGACGTTTGTCAAACTGAGAAGGCTTTCCTTGTTTGTAAGAGCCAACATTGGGATTATACTAGCACTTCTGTCAGTGGCACCTGTCAAGAGCTCTTAACTCATTGTCGCCTGTGAGGAGCATGCTGACTTGTATTTAAAGGAAGTTACTCCTTACTTTGTCACTTTCATTGCCAAGTGGTCTGAGAGAAGACATGTTGTTTTTTGACATATGGAAAGCTGAGCAAATGGGGTCTAACAAAATGGTATGTAGATATTTTCATTGTTAATATAATTTATTTGTGTATTTGAGATATGGTAATGCATAAAATATTACTATTATAAATTTTCCATGTTTTATTGCAATGTTTTGATAAATGTACTCAGTTTTCATGCACTGGTTAAATTTCTCATTGAGAAAGTTTAAAGTGTATTTTATAAGGTTAGTGTGCGTAGGTTCATTTAGTTATTTTCTCTAATCTTAAAATTAATTTCCATATAATTTCTGAGCTGTTTAAGTAAATGTATTTCATCTATTGTTTCCATTTATTGACTGTAATTTTCTTAGACATGTAATACTTTAGGTACTTATTACTATTTTTTGTTTCATTTACAGTCAATCATTTCATTCGTCTGAGTGGATTTATGATGAGAATTGAGAATGATAAAATTGAATATGTATGTCATGAACTTGAATCTATGAAACTATGAATTTTAGGGACATGAACATGAACTGACATGAGAAGTGGAATAAAGGAGCACTCTGACGATAAATGAATCTTCATTTTGTTTATCACAAAGGGAGGGACGTCGAGTCGCCTCGGTGTTTAAGGTATTGTTGTTTAACGTGTCGCTGAGCAATATACCAGCTATATGGCGGCGGTCTGTAAATAATCGAGTCTGGGCCAGACAATCCAGTGATCAAGATCATGAGCTTACTTCCACCCAATTGGGATATGACGACATGTCGACCAAGTCAGTGAGCCTGACCACCTGAACCCGTTAGTCGCCTTTTACGACAAGCACGGGTTACTAAAGACCAATTCTAACCCGCATCTTCACGGGTCACAATGCCATATGAGTGTATTGGCGAAATAAAAGGCGTAAGTGGCTTCCTAATTGATGAGCTGCCATGTTCAATGTACTGAGCTTGCGTCCGGTTTGCTAAAGATAAGGGCGCAGACATGGTCGCAGTAAAGGCCACTTGATATGACATTGTTTTACATATTGTCCGGACCAGATAATCCACTGATCAACAGCACAGGATGAATCTGCCTAGTTGGGATACGCTGACATCTGTCAACTAAGTCAGCGAGCCTGACCACCTGATCCCGTTAGGCACTTGTTAGGACAAGCTTGGGTTGCTGAAGAGCGAATCTAACCCAATTCATCAAGATATTCAGCGAGCCTGACCAGTCGACTATGTAAGGACACTACGATGCTTTGTCTTTCAAAAAATCAAACAATCCATCACCGCTTGTTCATCTATGGGTTTACAAAACATAAAAGCCCACAATATCGATTTGTGAGACCCACCTTTATACTCGTTAAAGGGCAAACGTCTGACGAAGTCGTACAAGTATTGTTATAAGGTAGAAATGCATCCATAAACATTAGAAAATTACAACACATTCATTGTTTAGATTTGCGGTTATTCTCATGATTGCTTCAATGTCGTGAAAAGATTGTCGCGAGAAATCAATAGAGCATTCGCTAATTTTTTTGCGTGATCATTGCCATTTAATAAGATGGTAAGAGCAGAACACATTCGTCATGAGAGACGGAAAATATTAAGCTGACGTTAAAAGTACCAAGAAGAGTAGTAAACTCACCGATGAGTGATGTCAGGTATTTTTCCGATTACGACACGCATGAGTGCTTGGTCAGATTTTCTTTTCTACGAATCAAAGCGATGTATGAGAACATGTGATATAGATCAGGTCAGGCTCGAACCATCTAAAAAGATACCTTTAACACCGAGGCGACTCGACGTCACTCAGTTTCCCACTATCACCAGCCTATCCTGTCTCGTGTTGAAGTAGTAGTAAGGAAAATGAAATAGGTGAGTGAATGAGTTGGGTTTTATGCCGCTTTTAGCAATATTCCAGAAATATCACTGGGGCTGACACCATGTATGGGCCTCACATATTGAACCCATGTGAGGAATCGAACCCGGGGACGAGCGGACGCTTTAGCCACTAAGCTACCCCACCGCCCCGGAAATGATGGTATGTGAGTATAGAACTTGGTGTTGCGTTGTATGAATGTGTGCCAGTGCATGAATGTGATACTGACAGCTCAAAGTCCTGATTGTCCGACCTCTCACTCCTTGACTTAGCGTGGAGTAAGTGTGGACATCTCTTAGGGCAACGATTACTGCACCTGATGTAAGATGCACTGACGCCAGAAAACAGCTACGGCCGCATTAGGCCATTCGTTATGTGTTTCTCATCTCCAGCCTTAACCAGCGAGAGAGAGAGAAAGAAGAAAAAAGTAAACAAGAAGACATGGGCATCAATATCGCCCGCCCCAGTGTTTTGTTCGTATTCGGTTCCTTTTTTTTTTACTCCACCACAACATTCATGTCCTGAAAATGCATACCACATTTGGTTTCCCTATCTATCACGCCTTCTGAGAAAATCTGTCCTCATTGGCGATACTAGTGGTTGTCCGATTGCTTGAAATAATCGAAGATTGGTCGCAGTGCCTAAGCGACCAAGCAATCAATTGTGTTTTCTCATAATCGAACACAACCAATTTTGGAACACTTGTTTGCATCAACAATATTTTACACATTTTGTTTGTGTCATTAAATTAACATTTCATAAGCACTACAAGCTCGTTCCAAGTCATGATTGAATTTATCTGAAGGAATCAGAAGGAATCCAGGAAATCATCCTTTACTTGTGCGAAATTTGCCAATAGATTTTGTGCAGTTTGCCCCCCAAAAAACCCCAACAAATAACTCTATTTTTTAAAATATTTTTTTTGTGTGCATTAACAAAGATAACAGGAACATTTGATAAATGACGCTAACCAATTAATTTCGATGACTGATCGGTTGTAACGATCCAATCATCTATTATGAGATTTTAACCAATTCCCAACGATATCGTGTACTAAGACAAGAAACGCATGACAAGGGCTATAACTCTGTAACAAATTGTAACACGGTTTCCGTTTTCCAACTCCATCAGAGCATTCATGTCCTGAAAACACATACCAAATTTGGGTTTCCAATCTAGAACGCTTTTTGAGAAAATCTGTCCCCGTACGGACGGGCAGACGGACTGAGCTCAAACATATATTCCCCTCCCACTTCATGGCGGGGGATCAAATCCAAAATAAAGAATTTCAGTCTTTCCAAGTATTTATGGATACATCAATATTTCTAAGTCCCCATTGTGTCTAGTATGGTCATCTACCTTCAGAGTTGCTGGTGATCTATAGCCCATTTGTATGTTGTAATGTCCTTTGTACTCTAAAAGGTTAAGTTACATGCGAGTTTTATATCTCTAACTGTGACATACAAGTTGTTTTAGTGTCCTCTAGCGACAGATTTTAAAACATAAAATTATAAAATATTTATGATAATATATATATGTTTAGTCACGATATGGCTGAAATATTGCCAAAGTGACTTTAAATTTTAACTCAAGTCCCCATTGTGATCTTTCTACCTTCAGTTGTTGGCGATTTATAGCCTGTTAATATATTTCATTGTTCTCTTTAATGATATCGTTTTATGATAACATGCTAGTTCTACTTTAAAATCTGTGATACACTAGTAGTTTTACTGTTCTTCGTCAACAGGCTTTTAATTTCTAATCTGACTGATCTATATTACAATGATTAATTGTTTTCCTCACGATATGGCTGAATTATTGCCGATGTGAGGATAAATATTAACTCTCTCACTATATCAATATTTCAATATTAGTATATCTATTATTAATCTGAATTATGAAATTGTGTCCTGCACCAGCTAGGTACTTGCTTTTGAAACAATATTTCTGACTTGCAGATTGTCGAAAAGAGCGGGTTCATGAAGAAATCTGCTTTAAGTTCTGGTGCGTGGAGGTTGTGGGATTATAAAACAAGTTTCCAGACCAACGTCACTGAGAGTCTGCCTCAGCCTTGTGAAAGCCTAGACCCGAATCCAACCGAACATCTATCGTCACAGACATACAGATCCAAGAATTAACCAAGGCAACGCTTGAGGAAAACCAACCACACACTTGGCATACGTCCTGTCCTCATGGACCACCATGTCCGACCATACCGAGTACATACAGTGACTGGCTAAACCGAGAACAGCGCCACTGAGAGTCTGCCTCAGCCTTCTGAAAGCCTAGCCCTGAACCCAAGTGATCTGATATGGCCACGGACATGCAGATCCACGAACTGACCGAAACAATGCTTGAGAAAAGCCAACACGTTATGCTGATGTACTCTGTGTCTCCTCGAGATATTGACTTGCACTGTCGGTCAGGTAACGTTGACATGGTACAACGAAGGTAAAGAACGTATGTATTCATCTGTCCATCTCAATCCTGTCAGCCATCATACTCACACAGCCCCTTCTCCCAAATACAGTCCTTGCTTATCCTGGTAAATATATTCGTTTTAGTTTTTTTTTTATCTCCCGAAACAACGAAGTTGCGGAGGATATAGAAACGAGTCTCGTCCGTCCGTCACACTTTGTCCGAAGCATATTTCCTAAACTATAACTTAACCACACTTGGTACACATGTCAACCATGAACAGTAGATGTGCCCAGATATGAATTTTATGTTTGGGCTGTTTCCATGTACGTGACATAGGCTGTGGCTATGAGGATGTCATCTTGTCCGGAGCAGACCTCCTAAACTACACATGCTAGCTTCATCAAACTTGGTACACGTATCAAGCATGATCCATAAATGTGCCATGTGATGGATAGACCCAGATACGAATTTTATTTTTTTTGGATATTGATGACTTTGTCTTCTTGTTAAATTTGGAAATGCTCATTTATTACTATTATTCATGCTACTTGACAATAAGTAAATGGTTCCATGTCGTTACATTCCCTTTTCTGGTTATCAAAGAGTCTTAGGATGGGATAATTTTCACATGGTTAATACATAGTATACTGAACTGCAAACGAAACGTCACCTTCAAAATCAAATGCAAAACATTGATCTTACAAGGTGGTGTTTTTATTATGATTGTTTTGTTTTGTAAACATGTTTTGCAATCAAAATTACCAACATAAGTGTGTTTTCTGATGGTAAAACATAACGACCAAACGCACTTAAAAAGGCAAACTTGGTAACAGGTTCCGCATAACATTCGTGAAAATGAAAATGCACGTGCATATCGTGACAACCCTACCAATGAAAGCGAGTCATAAACTGGCCTGAAATCATTTTGTTTTGAGACAATCGCCATGCCACGACTTATGAGAGAGCAGAGGAATCAAGCCTTGCGACGATTGCAAGTTCGCTAAAATGCACGGAGGGTAGCCAATCATTTTAATGTTCGTGTTAGGACAATCTACCGACTGCAGGAGCGGTATCAGGCCACTTACAGTATCCAAGACCGTCCACGCAGTGGGTAATCCTCAGTAACATCACATCTTCAAGACAGATTGTGCTCAACCACGGCAGGATGAGAGTATGGCAAAGGCGTGGGGCACTGTATTCCAGTGAGTGTGTTGTTGAAAGAGACTCGTGGGATGGCCCAAACATCATGGTGTGGGGTGCAATCGGTCTGAACCAAAGGGTTGGCACCGAGATGTTCAAGAATTTCGGTTCAGGACGAGGAAATGACGTCACAACTGCTCACTATATTGACCAAGTCATAACGTTGTACAGCATTTTGGACGTCACAGAAATCACATCTTCCAGCAAGACAACGCCCCTGCCCATACTGCAAGAGCAGCATTGATTTTCCTTTGACAACATGGCATCCAAACCCTACAATGGCCTGCGCGCAATCTGGACTTTATTCCAATAGAACACCTTTGGGACGAGATTGAATGACCTCCAACCAAGCCGACAACTGCTGCTGGACTCGATCAGCCATTTTGCAGAGTATGGAGCCAAGTGCCTAAACCTTCATCAACCGGCTAATTCATTCCATGTACAGAAGATGCAACGCTTTCATCAATGCCCATGGTGGCCACACACGATACTGACTTGGAGGTATCTTAATGGTACAGGGGCGGTGGGGTAGCCTAATGGTTAAAGCGTTGGCTCGTCACGCTGAAGACCCGGGTTCGAATCCCCACATGGGTACAATGTGTGAAGCCCATTTCTGGTGTTCCCCGCCGTGAGGTTGCTGGAATATTGTCAAAGGCGGTGTAATACCAAACTCAGTCAGTCAGTCAGTCTTAATGGTACAGAGTTTGGTGATTGTGTTTGAACTCTAAATATGATTCCCGAAATGTGTTAACCATAATTGTCAAGCTGTAACTCAATCCTCCGTTTTGATTGTTAATTAGAGTGAATTAAAGTGTATGCTTTTAGAAAACTGTATCGGTTTGACGTTTCCTTTGCGGTTCAATATATTATATAGCTCGCTGACTTCGTCCACACATGTCATCGTATCTCAGTTGCAAAGATCGATGCTCATGCCGTTGATCACTGAATTGTCTGGTCCTGTGTCGATTCTTTCACAGACTGCCACGAACAAACAGATATATTGCTGTGTGCGGCGTTAAACAACAAAACTAAACAGTCGTGTGTTGCAAGGAGTGGTCCATTTGTGCTCGTGAACATTTGGAAGCGTATGGAATTCGATTGATACGCAACTGCTTGAAGCCTCCATATTAAAAGAGTCGGGTGTTTTGGATATTCTTTGCAGTGAGTGTCAAAATGGGCGTGCGTAGAATGTGAATGGATACTTTGTGCCAGCCAAGAACATATGTCAAGTCGTCCGTATGTAATCATTCAGCCTGTACCCGGAGGTTTAAATTGTCGACAGGAACGTTACTTTGATGGGATATTGATGGGTAACGAAACTAAAATCGCAGATTTTAGACGAGCTTCTTTCAATGAAGCTATCGACGGAAAAAAATTACCCTCAAAACAGGCATTGAACTTGTGAACAATAAACAAGAATCTTTAAGTGTAGGAATTGGTGGACTTGGTGAAAGGGAAAATAACTAGAAGATGTGTGGCCAAGTGATCAAGTGGACAAGTCAGGTGCATTGTTGCGTTTGTTTGCACGACTCCACGAGTGTACCCGAAAACACTACCACTAAAGCACTGTCAATTAAACTGCAGTTGAAAACTTTTTGAACCTTAATTGTAGCTAGTTAAGATAAGAATTTCTTTTATGGAAATGCGCATCTGAAAGTTAAGACTACAAGATATATTGCAAAGTTTAGATTCCATCCAAAGCACAAAACTAAAATTCATTCTCTGAAATGGTTTACCCAAATACAACGTGTGAAATGCATGGGAGCAGAGCCATGGCATGACTATTAAGCGAGATTCACGTGCAATGTTTAGCCACATTGTTTAGAATAGGGYCTCCAAAAAGGAAATGTTTTGTGAAAATATATATTATATTGGACATAAATTACAATAGGTAAAATAGTTTATTTCCATACTTTCCTCGGTGTGTCGGCCCATACACCTACAGTTTTGCTCGTGGGGTCTCACGAGCCAAACTGCATTTCACACGTTGTATTTGGGTATACAGTGACCAACTAAATGGACAAGCGGAATAGCGACCCTTGCCCCTCTCGTGGCCTTAATTGCGACCGGGTTCCGTCTTTTCGCAAATTGGCACAGATGATTAATATTTTCAACTCACGAAAGCTCATCCAAGGTCCTCCCATATCAAATATGTAATAGTTTCCGAGGTGTGTCGGCCCATACACCTACAGTTTTGCTCGTGGGGGCCCTCATTCACCTGATGAAAGAGCAAGAAATAGCTCTGAAACGTCGTGTGAAGAATAAATAAMAAGTTGTTATCCATAAAACGTGTCATGTATTCATGTTCATCCAACTTCTAAATGCCTTTCAAAACCTTCAGGCTGTAGGTCGCCAACAGCTGAGTGTAGATCACCATACTAGGGACCATGGGGACTTACAGTACATTGCTACCTGCAAGGACCCGCCTTTCAGATGCTGGCGATTGTAGCAAAGTTTAGCCATAACTTTAAATCACAGAAATACTACGTTTAAAAAATCTGGTAAGTTTTAATTTCTTTGGATGCTTTTGGGACTTGTCTATCCCCTCAGAATGTACTGTGAGGAAAACAACGTTCCGGTGTATACGCTTACTCCCTCATCCGCTAATTGAAAGCATGGAAGAAGGCGGACATACACTAAACGCCAGAAGAAACGTTACTCTCTTTCCTTAATGAATGAGGTACCTATCTTCAGCTGGCGCGGAGATACACTTCTTGGTCTGTCTGCGGTGACCCCGGTCTGTCAGAAGCCCTGAATAAGTCTTATAACCGTGATACGATGGCATCCGAGGGCGTTGGCAACAGCATCGTATGTCGACTCCATCTGCACCCTTACAATGACTCTTTCTCTCTCTTCAGCTGTTAATGACATTTAGC
>VKKT01006868.1:84873-97024 GCA_008038995.1 Haliotis laevigata | reverse complement strand
GCACGTCGTCATATGAGCAAAAAATTCTCAAGCACGACGTTAAACCCAATTTCACCTTACCTCACCTCTTCGAAACTCTGATATGCCCCTAAGCCTGAGTGACTGATTTCACTTTCTGTAGACGAGTTTTCAATTACAAGGGAGCAGCTGTGAAGTTATGTAGTCAAAGGATCAACGACTTTGATGCTTAAAATACCACACTGCTACTCTGCTTCTAGATTATGGAAGGCATACCTTGATCTAGGAGTATGTCGACAATCCATGTTCGTAGCGAACAATGTGTGTCTTTTTTTGGATAAACGATGTAATTCGCTATAAATGGGTCACATAAAAGTGTGTTGATTGTCCGGCATGTAAGGATTTTGCCGGTCATGCTCGCTGACCGATCTGTTGACACATGTCATCGTATTCAAACTGCGTAGATCGATGCTAGTGATGTCAAGTACTGTATTGTTTTGTCTAGATTATTTACAAACTGATGGAAAATTGTGATTTCGGCGTTAAACAACAAACAAACAAAAACACCACAAACATCATAATAGAATTATTTTCCCTAGGATCAAACATGGGTGTACATCACGACAAATTACCCTTTGCATATGCATGCAATGTGTTATCATTATAATGCACATACTATTCAATAAAGTCACAAAGTGACCTACAGTTTGTGTATACTTTGCATATCTGCATTATTGTAGAAAACAGCCTTTCTTAATTTATTAAGTCGAATATGGAAGGTGTTTTACCTATAGGGACCGTTTACAATTCATGGCTAGGGGGGTTGATGATGATTATTATGGAGGAGCATGTACACCGTGAATGACCCCCCAACCCCCGAAATGTAAAATTAAGTATAAAGTAAGGGACCCCCCTTGCATGTCATGTACAAAATCTATGACCCCCTCCCATACATTTTAAGCATAATTTATGAATATTTATTACGTACAAAATTTCTGAACCCCATTAGTACAAGTGTACAAATTTGATGACCCCCCTGCCGCCCCAGAACAAAATGGGTGGCGCGCGCGCATGCACGCACACACACACACACACTTTAAATCATCATCCCCCTCCCCTAGCCATAAATTATGAACGGTCCCCTACCTGATCGGAAATGTAGCCAAAACTGGCAAATGTTGTTATACAGTAAGGGATATCCTCAGGTATCTACCCTGGCCAAGAGTGCTTCTCTTGTTGGTTATTAACTCTCACATGATGTGTAGTTTTGAGAAGTATAACGTTCTGTTTTGTCGTGTATTGCTGTGTGTGGAGGGTGGATACTGGATGTAAGTAATCTTTGTCGTAACGCCCTTTAGAACGCAACAGACACAGGTTATCTATTTAGTGGCACCAGATGAACGAGTTTACTGGAGTAAGAACTGACGCTCAGACAGGGTCGATGTGTGATTGTCAGATAATGGAAACCAGTATTCACGGCATTACGTCCCCCAAAAGTCGCACAGATTGAGGTTACAGTAGCCTAATGAAGTGATTTTGCGAAGGGCGTCTGAATTAGTTTGCATTGCATACATAAGAAATATTCGAAGTCAGCTACAAGTGGTCTCGCCGTCTGACGTATTTTGGAACCATGCCATAATGCAGCAACCATAGTATTCAATAAGAACCATATCGTATCATGCTACAACAACCGTATTATACCGCAGCAATAGTATCATACATCACTTACTTTAGCTCAGACCTAGAACATCAGCATGGTATGGATTAAACATATAGAGGGTTAACATTGTATGGCGTGAAACATAAACGGGTTAACATTGTATGGCGTGAAACATAAAGGGTTAACACTGTATGGCGTGAAACATAAAGGGTTAACATTGTATGGCGTGAAACATAAAAGGGTTAACATTGTATGGTGTGAAACATAGGGAGGGTTAACATTGTATGGATTGAAAGTTAAAGGGAAGGTCATCTTTCAGCAATATCACGGCGGGGAATACCAGAAATGGGCTTCATACATTGTACCCATGTGGGGAATCGAACCCAGGTCTTCGGCGTGACGAGCGAACGCTTTAACCACAAGGCTACCCCACCGCCCCTTGTAGGTACGGATTAACGCATTTGATGATGCACATTTATGCATGTGTGTGATGTAATGAAAGATTCACATAGACCCAAAACTGCACATCTAAAGTAATTAGTGCAGAACAATGTTATTCTGTTATTATACATGGCATGTGATGACGTCGTCTAAGCTGGGCAACGTCTCTACATGTCTTAAATGGGCGCCGCGCAAAGTGAATATGAAACCATCTTAAGAGGACAAAAATTCACCAATTGATATATAGATATTGATCGGTCTCATGTGTTTGTATGAAGCAATGAATTAGGAACATGTTTAGTCGACAACCAAGGCAATCTCTTCAAATGCATCAACAGGTCCTGACACAAAGTCTTAAAGCGGAGCCAACAGTACCCGTGACAGTTATACAAGACATTTTAGTGCTGTCTGCGTTTATCGATGAATCTCTGATACACACTTACTTTGCAACTGTTGAAACTGGTTATCTCCAGAAGCACTGTGTCGTTCTCTCACACGAAGCCGACTCTGGGTCGGGGTCATCGCTCTGGGGGCGAAACTCGATCAAAGATTATCAATACATGGTTTTCCTATCTGTTTAACTACGCGGAACTCTTGTGTAGTGTCACGGGCTTATACTGATTTAAGAATTCAAAGAGTTGCCCTGTTTACATGTCTTTGCTCAGTGTGTTTCATAGTATTGAGGGGCGATGGGGCTTGTCCCATTTTCTACTTAGGTACAATATGTGAATCCATTTGATTATGATGGTTTAATGATAAAAGCTGCGTAAAACCAGTGTTGCGGCTTAGAAATCACTCAGATAAAAGTTCCCTTTTAACTAGCAAAATAGAACACAGACAAGTTTATAATATTCAATTATTTTACTGAATGAAAATAACTCAAGTATACAATAAACGAATCTGAGCCACAAATCGAAACTACTGGGTCACAAAATCTAAAATTTTAACTCACCAAAGACTTGATGTTTCTGGTAAACAGATGTACTGACTGAAGATTGTTGACAGCTGTTGAATGATCAATGTAGACGAGGCCTCGGTCTTGAAACATCGATGTTAGCAGACAGATGAACACAAATCCAATGTCGTAGTCCCCTGAACATCTCATGCAGCAACCATCCATTATATACCTATTCTACAGTTCTCGAGAGTTCTAGCAGAAGCCACGCCTCAAAACGACCATTAAGATCACACTGCGAACTTAAAGAAATCACTGGAATGAATCCCACAGTCTTCCGCCGGATGAACATCAACAGCAAAGAGGAGGTAACTCTAACTCCTCAGCTTACTCTCTTAACAGGTGAAATTACACAACTTAAGTTCAAAGTGTGAGTTCAAATCCCCACACAGCGCTTTAGACTTTTGTGCCCCTTAATAACCAAAAGCCAATCAACGTGACACTATAATCAATACATCAATACATCCTCATAACACCAGCAACCACCATGATATGTCCAATGATACTTTTACACAACCTGGAATATTAATGCACATTCTGAGATATGGTGATGGCGGATCCAATCATTTGGTTTCTCTTATTCAGTGAGATCATGAAAAATTCACAGTAAAAGACATCACATCATTAGTTATTAAGAGACCTAAAGCATTATTCATCAAGAGACCAATCATACCATTAACCTAGGTTTCCATGTGTACGTATCATCAGCGTATTACGTGCGCGTAGTGTCCAATTCCATGTACACGTATATATACACGCTACATTGTATGTGATGCATTAGGTCAAGTCTTTCTTGTCCTGGAGATCGTACTGATCACAATGTGCTGTCTTCAATGCCACCTTGTTTCTCAAAGAACGCTAGAGAACAAACATACATGAGGATGAAGAGGATGTGATTATTGAAGGCACCGGCGGTGGGTGAATGAACTCCTAAAACAAAGAAGGTCATTTGGTATTAGTCACCATCTCATAAAGGAGTTGCATCTCCACGCTGATTAATTGTTAACTAAGTATCTCGAGTACCGAATTTGTGTGTGCAATGAAAACCACGTAAAACTGGAAAAAACTCTTAGGAATCCCTACATCACGCGTGCATGGAAACGGCTATTACTATTTTAGTATAGAGTCTGGTTTAGGCACTACGCATCAAGCACTACGCGGAAACATGGAAACCCCGTTTCACGCATCAAGAGGAATCGAGGCGCATGCGCATGGTAGGATCGAGAGGCATTAATTATCCAAGGATATCACATTTTATAATATCTTAAATATCGGAGTACAAACACTTTGGTCACAGTTTTAATGTAGGGGCAAATTGGCACTTTAATAACATACAGATTCCTAGCTCGACTGAGGAACTCTTAACACCAAGGGTCGCCCTTGTCACATCGGTCATGCAAATAGGGTTATTTGTATGCTAATTGAAACTAACGAATGTTGTCATCAATAGTTATGCTACCGACCTGCAGCAGAATTAAGGTATTACCATACGCATCCTCTTTAATAGAATTCATCCCGCATTTTACTAGATTTGTAATGTCCTGGGCCCTGTTTCACAAAACGATCATAGCGCTACGATTGTCGTAACTCTATGTGTAACTCAGTGCAGGAGATATAGCTCTATGGTCGCTTTGTGAAACCCGGCACTTGCGTCTTGGCCATTCCACCTGTTCAGTGTAGTTGCACAGTCCCTACACACAAAGCAGCACACTAGTTGACCTGTAGATCCAGTTTGTTGACTTTATACGCGCTTGATACCGATTTTCTGCCTCTCCTAAATAACGAGTAATGGCGGCCTTGTTTACGGTCCAATCAGCGGACTGCGCATGATCGAACTGACTTGTGTACTTTACAAGCAAAGACGTGTGTCGATGGACTGTGATTGTCATAGATGGTCAGTGAGTGCCGGACATTTGGAGCCTTGAGTACAAGTAACTAGAGACCTCAATGTGTACCGAATAGTAAATTAGTCGTAACTGAACTCTTCAATACTTGTAGCTAGAGTTTTCAATAGCTTTAACAATAGCCTTGAATGTGAGATGAGTTCATTGGCAGTATTGGGGGGCCACTGACCCATTATACAGGCGCAATGTACAGCGTAAAACTTAATGAAGCGCCTGAAATATATACATGTATTTTACATGTGACTGTAGAAAACGTGATCGTAATTTAAATCCTAGGAATATTACACTAAACTCCAAAAGGAACGTTACACTCCTTCCTTAATGACGGAGGTACCTATCTTCAGCTGACGTTGTGATACGCGCAGGTCCACTTCTTGGTCTGTCTGCGGTGACCCCAGTCTGTCTGTAGTTCTGAATAAGTCTTATAACCGTGATAGGTCTCAGGAATAGAACCAGGCCTTTGGTGTGACAAGCGAACGCTTTAACCACAAGGCTACCACACCACCCCCTTACTTCGACTCCGGGTTTGTGATTGTTTTTACGCAGTATATCCTTTCTCACACTTGCACAAGACCAGCTTACGACATCGTTTCTTCAATCAATTTTTCATCGACCTCTATCAGAGATTCCGTTATTGCCCTGACGGCTGTATACTTACACGGCCAAGCGTTAGGATGTTAGGTGTCATATATGATAAATGTGCTCACTCAAACCCCTAATTTGCTTTGAAAACATACAATATAATCGTACGCCCATAACGTAGCCTAATATCCCACACCTGACATGTTTGGAATGCACAGCATAGAATAAAAATGTTCCATGTTTTTGCTAAAATGAGGAAATGTTTCTCCGGGATCGACGTGTCACTATAAATTCTGCGCTTGAGTCATTTTCATTCGCAACAAAATATCTTTTAATTTCCACACGTCAAATGAATCAGACTTTGTCTTCCATAAAATTAAAAACTGCTTGACAACTGACATTGTATTAAAGGCCCAATGCCCAGCATGTGCCCAGTTGTGTTTGTTGGTATTCCGGGGAAGAAAAATAGAAAATGGCTTCAGTCCCCATTTCAGTGTAAATACAAAAAAAAAATCTTCAGGAATCCACATCTTTTCATATAAGACAGAAATCTAACACCGATCAAATTATTGATGGCGGCAACGGCTATTGACCTAGATTCGATTGAAAAATCGCGATGTACATACGCGAGTTGATAGATTGTCTGATATGTCAGAAATAGAATTCACGTCACTGGAAAATTACAATCACGCCGGTGAATACGAATATAACGTGTGGCGTGAACGAAACCAGCGCCTATTGAAGCCGGACAGTAGATGTGATGTGACGTGACGTGACCTGGATCACTATCGGCTTTCCAACCATATTCAGTTGATCAATCTCAGCATGAGAAGTGTCCAGTACACAACAGAATTATGACATCTTTCTCACTCCATGTCGTGTTTGTTTGTGTTTGCTTATTGTCTGACGCGTCCAGGGGCAACATATCGAATGATAGCACAAGCTATGTTTAACGGTTTAATCAGTTTCTAATCCAAAGCTACGAAACCAGCGCATATTGAAGCCGGACAGTTGATGTGACGTGACGTGGCGCGACGTGACCTGGTAGACGTCAACTAACTGCTGAACTTTTGGTTTCCCAACCATGTTCAGTTGATCAATCTCAGTATGAGAGCAACCTAGTCCACAACAAAATATGGCGTCTTCCTTGCTCGTTTGTTTAAGATGTCTTTCTGTTGAAAGTTGCAATATTTCAGCTCCCTTCTGACTATTAAACAAAGCTGAAGTATATTATATTGAAAAATGTCACAACTATTTATAAGGCATATGTTTAATGAGATAAACAGTTTAAAAGTGTAGCAGGTATTTCTGAAAAAGTTTTGTATTAGTCAGATGACTAAAGATAGATTTTAATTGATGATTGACCAAAGCGCCCAACTGAAAATGTAAAAATCATATCGCATGAATCCGACTCCATTCTGAAGCCAATTCCGTATTCGACGAGACATACTCTAACCTCAAACGTCCAATGCCAACTTAGTGCATTCCATCCCTATCTTTATTGCAGCCAAGTTCCATGAGAGTGGTCAGTGGTCATTGACGGTGACGAAGCGCCGTCCATGGAAACCCTTGAGACAGATTTTGTAAATTTTACCCCACATCATGAAAAAACGATTGGCACGAAACTGGCGCATTTGCATTCATAACACGTGAATGGAATAGTCATATTCTAAATACATATACAACAATACAACTTGGTTCCCCTAAAATATAAAGTTGAATATCCCCTACTTTTAATAAATGGTATAAATGCTATAGTCAGACTGTGTGATCAGTCATTTCGTGAAAAGACTGAAACTTTCAGTCAGTTCGTGAAATGACTGATTTGGTCAGTCAGTTTATGAAATGACTGAAATTTGACCCTGTGAGTTACACTATCTGAATGAAATGGATATTGGCATATTGAATAATTGAATTTCTAATCTTGTTTTGAGGATTGTGATAGTTATGAAAGCAATCTAATTAGCTTAATCCTACAATGAGGTTTCCCCACAACACTCCTACATCATGATGACAAATTCCACAGGTGACCCAGGTCAGATTGTGAATACGGGATCCTGTAGAGTAATCAGCTTGTGAAGGTTATTTCACCCTATCTGCCACATTTTCCCGCAATGACATGAACACTTCTTTCACACAAAGTGTAATTCAATCTCCTGTGCATGGTAGTTTGCAAGCATCCAACGCAGATTGGACGTGTGACCTTATGGATTCCAGCCTCTAAGTGCGGAAAGCTTGTTCCGGAAACCTATCCCAATGTCTCAGCTGGTTGCTTCGATGTGTTAATATTATATAAACCTTGCATTCCGTGGTGTATTTTCCCAGATGGCGTCCTCACTGTCTGACCTTGGTTTTACAACAGCATCTGTGCCCGGGGCTTCATTAGTCGTGGCAGGATCCGATGATAATGGATAGGTTCGAACTCAAGTTTCACCCAGACTATGATTCAAGGTTTGTTTATTATCACACCTCCGACATCACCTAGGTGGTAATCATGTCCTTGATGTCCATTTTTGATTTCCTCCAAAATAATATTTGTTTGTTGTTTAATGTTGTTGAAACATTGTTTACTTGGATAAAACGTCCTGTACGTAATCGATCCTGACCCATACAGATTAATGTTCGAATATGGCCAGCATTAAAAGATTATTCGTTTGTTTTTTTGTTTTGTAACCTCGCGGTCAACAATACTACTGTTACACGATTTATATAATATTGAAGTCAGAACCAGATAATCCATGATTGACTTCATGAGCTTCGGTCCATGTCTCCATGTAACGGTATCGATATATATATATATAAAATAACGGATCGTATATATATATATACACACACAGTAGTATATATATATATGATCCCTTATTTTTTTCCCTATGTATATTTTTTTATAGGATTATACATTTAAAAAAGACTACCTGCTAATTTTTCGTTTGTCAAGAGAAATATTCTAACATCAACCACAAAGATTTTCAATGAACACAATAAGAACAGTGTCTTCTGTTTTTCCAAAGATTATTGTGATACAAGTCCTGTTATTCACCAAACTTGACAAGAAGTCCATTCAGACAAAATATCAACTGTACAATAAATCTTACTAAATTAGATCTTACAAGAAATAAGAGACCTCTTCGGTGCCTCTGACATCGTAAATACCACTAAGGACATAGATTACGGCGTTTTACCAGACACGCACTGTTTTCACAAGATTACTGCCACTCTCGTGAGATTCTCGCACTCGTCAGACCAGGGAGTATGCTGACCACTAACAATGATGTATGCTCGCTTACTGTCGCCTTCATTGAGATCCTGGTGGACATCGTGCCCAGGCATCACTGAATGATCATTATCAGTCCCCCGCCAACATCAGCATCTGTGGTGAAGATAATTGTACAGCAATGCCGTCAAATTTGGATCTGCTTAAGCACCTAGCATCTTGGCATCCTAGATCTGCTCCTAGCATCTCTTTTCTAGCATTCTCCCACATAGAGCTTTAGGCATTTATCGAAAACCTTGAAGATATGAATATAACGTCTTTTTGAAAGCCTGTCGCATACATTTAATTTTGTCAGGTTTAGGAGTGGTTGCAAACAAAATTAGTGAGAGGTTTATTGTTTGCCGCTCTTTGCAATAATCCTGCATGAAGTAGCTCTTTCATATCGAATTATGTATGTATCATATGAAAGAAGCTGGACGCTGTGGTTTCAGTCATTGCTTCAGCCATAACAAACATTGTCTTCAGTAGGAAGCGGAACATCTTCTTGAATATTCAGCATATCTTTGAAAATGTGTTTTTCTAGATGTGGAACCAATTTCATTTTTTCTAAATTATATAAGTTTCGAATTCTTTATAAATTCCATCCTGTATTAGACTGTGTCGCGTTATATAATTCGTTCAAACTCCAATGTGTCATTGGTGTGATGCGTGTAGCTTAATGTTACATCATGATATTAATGTGTGGACACAAGACTAATAAGTTGCATCACTATTGACTGTATAAATCGAAAGTACGAATTCCCACAGAAACAAATGTGGATTATCAAGGAATATGAAAAAAGCTTTTAATATCTTCATTGTGAAGGGATGTCTCCGACTGAGCAAAGCTTCAATCAATCCGAATGGCATTGGTGATAATTGTCTCTAGACAATTCCAGTGCGTGATGGTGTCGCAATGGTACAAGATCACTCGGAACTGCTCCAGTAGTTGTTAATCTTCTGGCAGTTGACGGAAATGCTCGAGTCAGATGAGACAGGAGTTTATATGCCTCGGTCGACCCCGTCTGGCCCCAGCAGTCTAATTTACAAATTTCCAATACGATATGTTTACCAAACCTGCGATCAATGGTTTACCCGTGTTAGTCCTCACAGAGCCAATAGGATTATAGTACAGTAAAAGCAGAGTTAAAGGGAGGACAGTTAAGAAGTATTCCAGAACACGTGTCTCGATTTTGTAACTTGGAAAGACGAGAGGAAATATGTTGTTTCTTTGATTATTTAATTTTATAACTGACTTTGTGGCGTCCTGAACCTTTATGTCTGAGAGTGAAGCATTAAAATTAGTATTTGAACTGATAATAGATTTGACTGATGGAGCCTCTCTCGAATGCGATTCAAATTCAGTTTAATATCGTGATTGTAGATTTGTGTCTCGGTAAAGTGAGTGAGTGAGTTTGGTTAATCAATATTCCAGCAAATTATAGGAACACGAGAAATGGGCTTCACACATTGTGCCCATGTGAGGAATCGAACCCGGGTCTTCGGCTTAACGAGCGAACACTTTAACCAGTATGCTACCCACCGCCCCTGACTGGGTAATGGTCATAGATGGATTTCATAGTTGTTGAAGTCAGTGAATAACACTGATTGTCTGGCGACGACATTTACATGGTGCATTAGTAGTGCAAAGGATATGTAACTAAGTTCCAGCTTGAAGGAATATGTCTTCCAGAAAGCGCGGGAAAAGAGTGAGTGAGTATGGTTTTACGTCGCTTTTAGCAATATTCCAGCAATATCACGGCGGGAGCTTCACACATTGTACCCATGTGGGCAATCGAACCTGGGTCTTCGGTGTGACGAGCGAACACTTTACCCACTAGGCTACCCCACCGCCCCGCGCGGTAAAAGAAGTGTTAGTGAGTGAGGTAAAAGTCTGTTTTGAGACATAATCTAGCGATTAACAAACATTAACTTCACTTGTTGGGCTACATCGGAATCGAACCAGAACCGTCCCCACGACCTAACACCTCAACGACTGGACCACCTATACTCCAGAGTTGGTATATATCTGATTTTGGAAATTTATTTCAACACCCCCTTGAACGTGTCTTACGATAAGGTCAATATATATGTCATTTTAATACAAATCCTTTAAAAAGTTTTCCAATTTCTTAGAACACCTTCAACTGGAATTCTTCACACTTCTTGTTCTCTACAGCTCTTTCATGACATTTAGAAACGTCAATACTGTATTAGGAACCATGCCATAACTTTCTGAAGCTGTCGGTAGAAATGTGTATTCCCCTGTTCATGTTCCAATTCCCCTGCTTTTGCCGCCAGTCAAACTAATGCCAAATTTCAAATTGCTTTCTGTCAAAAACTGTGGATTTTATTGCTCTAATTTGAAAAAAACATTTTTATCGATTAGAATTAATGGTCTTTAAAATATATCAAGACACATAAATGATGACTTTGCTGGAAACATCACTGACAGATTCTATCACAAGAGTTCAGAATCGTGGTTCTATCGTCTTATCGATCAGCGACTGGTGCTTGGGGCATGCACGACACGTATGTCATATCTATCAGCTGGATTCTGCTCAAAATACGATCGGAGTTCTGTCACATTCACCCATCCCTTTCGGGCAGCGAATCAAATTATATTTTTGACGTTTATTTGACTTTCAACTCATGCATGTAAATGAGTCTAAATGAGGTGTCCCTTTTTAAGATTAGTTGACTTGCTCTTGTCATAGTTTGTGACGGGTACCATCGGTTGGTAGCCTATTTTCACGACCGTCTGATATAATCACTTTCTGATAGTGGTTCCCAAAGACATGCTTATGACTTACATGTCGTCTGATAGAAATGTGTTATGACAATGTACATGAGTTTTGTTCTCGTGTATTAAGTTACAGCCTCTTTGTAACACACATCCTTTGAAATTACGACAATCCCAGTCCTGCTAACAGAATAACAGTTCCATTTAATCAAGACTGCCATGGCGCCCATGCTGAAATTATACATTTGTCCTGCATTGGACAGAATTGATGGCTTGTTGTCTCGATTGCCGCTTATATTACTGACCTTTGGTTTACCTGGTCCAGACGGGATAAAACGTGAATATTGTTAGATACGGCCAGAAACAACCTTCACTTTCTGGGAACCATAGCTCTCATCTTATTCGTGAGAGAACAAACAGTGTATGCGATCGGGTTGTTCATCATCAAGATTTGCCCTGACATGATAGGTGAAACTCAAGACATGATACGCGAAACTGAAGACGTGATACGTGAAACTCAAGACATGATAGGTGAAACTCAAGACATGATACGTGAAACTCAAGACATGATGCGTGAAACTCAAGACATGATGCGTGAAACTCATGACATGACACGTGAAACTCAAGACATGATGCGTGAAACTCATGACATGAC
>VKKT01006865.1:72073-82697 GCA_008038995.1 Haliotis laevigata | reverse complement strand
TTCGCTCGAACGTTTTAGAATGTCCATGAACGGGAGGTGTTCGGGCGAGTCCTTCTGTCCAAGTATGGTAGTTACGAAAGTTTTTTCGTCAACGAGGGCCCACGTCAACGAAAAGATGAAAAGCCTTACGCTTGAGTAATGTCCTCCTGTACTCAAATGTTAAGATATCTGAACTTTCTACTGATTCACAAATTCTGAATTATTAAACAATGCATTTTTCAGACACCATCATGAGTAAAGCTACTGTGAATGCCTGGCTAGATCACGCATCCACCGTGCCTCGCAAACCACGTATCCGCCTGCGAGTGGTGACCAACTCTAAAGGCTATGTTGAGCTGGACCTACACAACCGGAACCTGTCAGTGGTGCCCCCCGAGGTGTTCCAGTTCACCAGGATCGAGGTACTCAAGCTGTCCCACAACAAGCTGGAGCAGCTCCCGGTCATGTTGTCCTATCTCCGAGGTCTACGTCTTCTCCAACTCCAGCATAACCTCATCACATCTCTACCACAGACAATCATCAACTGTAAACACCTGACTGAACTCAACCTCACCAACAACAGGTTGTCAACACTGCCAAAGTGTGTTTGTAAGTTGTAATTATATTCAAAGAATCCAAATTTTTTATGTCATAGTGCCCCGGTGTAATGCATTTACATAGCAACTCCACATTTTACAACATTACACAATTTAAACTGTACACGGGAATTCGTCCTGGGTGTTAAATGTGTTAAAATATTTTCCTCCATACAACCATTGCCTCCAATAATTCACGAGGTACTTTCAATAACAACATAACAAAGTATGACTCAATAAAGAAACAAGTAATCACTAATGAATCAGACCTAAGAAATAGATCTTAGGCATAGAAACTAGATGGTATCTTTCCATACAAAATCACCACATTAACAAATGTCCTGATTAATCAATCATTATTAAAGTATTTTTGTCAAAATACTGGAATGGCAATAGGAATCTCTTTTTTAGCTGAAAACTTAATATTGTGTCGTCGTATGGTGGGTTCAGACGATTCACAGACTTGATCAATTTGAAAATGCAAAATAAATCTGCGGATCAGCAGTAAATTGCCATAACTGATAATAACAGCACATACCTAACTTACACAATGTACATGAAATAGACCACATCTTGTTTCCTACATGAGTTAATTAACACTGTTTTTTTTATTGAGGTTCGCTGCATCTCCTAAAGGTCCTCCAGCTTGGTGAGAATGATTTAGAGCAGATTCCCCATGAAGTTGGCCTACTGACAAACCTCAAACACCTGGACATGCATCAGAACAAGCTGTGGTATCTGCCCTTCTCCATCCAGAATCTCAGCAAGCTGCTGTTCCTGAACCTTGCCAATAACCTTTTGGACCAGGTCCCTGTCCCCGTGTGCAAGCTCTCCTCCCTCCATGTCCTCAACCTCTCTCAAAACAGGCTAGCAGGTCTCCCACCAGACTTTGACTCCTTGAAGCAACTCAGGGAGCTCAACATCAGCCTCAACCAGTTCACATCACTCAACATCATGGTCACACGGATGAGACATCTCAAGTTTCTTAATGTCTCTAAAAACAGACTTACTGCTCTTCCCACGGAACTGACCCGACTGCAGTCTCTCCGAGTGCTCCATGTCCAAGGCAACAAGCTCATGACTATCCCAGACAAATTTGATAACCTGCAATATCTCAACATCTCTGGTAATGACTTTACTAGTTTCTCTGTGTCACGCATGAAGAACCTGATCTGCCTGAATGCTGCTAGCAACAAACTGGAGTCTCTTCCTCAGGGGATATTTGACCTCACTCAGCTCAAGTACCTGCGTCTGGAGCAAAACAAGATCTATGACATCAACCCCCAGATTGTCCAGCTGACCAAACTCCAGACCCTTGACCTCAGCTACAACAAGATTAACACCTTGCCTGACAACATGTACAAGTTGGAGAACCTTCAAAAGTTTAATATCAAGGGCAACACCATTGTCCATGACAAGAATATGCGCAAGAATGTTCAGCCAGAGAAAGAGTCAAAGGGGATATTTGGAATTTTCAAAAAGAAAGACCCTGTTAAAGATGAGAATCTGAAGTCAAACACTTTGAGATCATCAAGACCTCTGACAAGAAGACCCATCCCGAAAGATGGATCCAAGACTGTCGGTCATAACTTTTCCAAGCCTCCAACAAAAGGTAACAGAAGATCTAGAAGTGAAACGCTTATGGGAAGAATGCCAGCTGAGGAATACCAGACAACGGGAAAGAAGTCAGCCTTGGAATATCAGACTAAGGAACTCCGCACAATGTTTCTTGAGGAAGACAGTATCAGTCTGGATTCAAGGACATCGATCAGGACGTATCGCAGTGAGCCAAACCTGAAAAAGGTTGGCAAGTCTCCTGACTCAGGGGTGGCGCGGACGGAGCCATCACATGGTGACCTAATGCCCCAGGGGGCAGACTACACCCTGTTGGGGGTCTGCAACCAGATCGAGATGCTGCTCAACAAGCAGCTACTCCATCCTGTCATTGCCAACAACACCATAGGCAAAAGGTCAGTACAGTACACAATTAGCAGATTTTTATCTGTAGGCTTTTACGAAAATGAAAAAAGTTGTGTCGACTTAATAAATCTTTTACAGACTTTTAGTCAACAATTAAGGTACATTCAAACATTCAATCACTTGGGTTTGTCTGTTCAACAGACTCTATCAATGTCAATCAATCTTTATTCGGTACTTAAAAGGTCACAGGCCTAATTTACATTTATATACACAATATTTACTCTTGATTGACTCTATCGATGTTTGACCTGACAACAGTGTGGATATGGATATCTCAGCAGCTGCTTTCTATTACAATTGCTTACTTGTGTGACTACCATGGACGATTTTGGTGACTGTCATCAGGGGCGGTGGGGTAACGTAGTGGTTAAAGGGGGTTCACTTGTCACGCTGAAGACATGGGTTTGATTCCCAAATGGGTATAATGTATGAAGCCCATTTTTTGGTCCTCCGCCATGATATTGCTGAAATATTGCTAAAAGTGGCTAAAAAAACAAGCTAAACACACTTACACTCCAGCTTTCAAGAGAAGAGTTTCTAATCATGGCTAAATATTTGAGCTATATTATATAATATTACTGTTGGGGCAGAGTGATGCAAAGTCATATGGTATGTAGCCACACAATTTCCACTTGAAGTGTTTTACAGCAAGCATGGGGTACTCAGGACCTATACTGCAATATGATAAATATTATGACATAATTCAGTGGCTTTGGTCACACATTTCCGAGCACACCAATGATGTTGAGAGTGTGTTCTAGATTCTCTGATGACCGCACCATACAGAAAACCCCGAATGGTGTATGGCGGCTGAGTCAGGATGCTACAGTGGAGAACTACGGCCTGGAGTACAGTCAGCCTGAGACGTTCACCATCACACAGTCTGGGGGTTCCTATGTCTCAAGTTTCGACAACCGTATACAGGTCACTGCTCCCACCAACGCCTTCATCAACACTGTACATGCTACACTTCAGGTCAGTCAGCACCATCCAGACTTACCATATTTGCTGTATTAAAGCCCCCTGCACTACCTCCTTAACCAAAGAGCACCCTTAACCAGGCTAAACCCAGAGTGCTGGTTAGTAAACCCCCAAAACAACAATCTAGATTTCTTTAGCATATTACAGATTGTTTTTCAGTAAATACAGCAATTTAAAAAGTTATGTAATTATCAATTATAATCATTTTCACTGACATTTGCACTAACTTTGGTCTCTACTTCAAAATTTTGACAATGAATTCTCGAGTGTATGCTTTTGATAAGATTCTGTATTTGATCTCAATCTGTAATATCAATTATGCAACTTCAACCCATCCTTTTTTATAACTAACACACATCAAATGTTAGTTACACTTCTAGTGATCTTAAGATGAGACCTTCACGATTAACACTGGATCTAAACACAGGTCCTACGCATCAAACACAGCCTCCTGGCAAAGATCAAGTCCATGGAACGTTATGTTGAAAATCTACTCGCTGTCGGACCCGTAATTTATTTCAAGCTTCTAGAGTCACAGGCTGTCATCAACAGTGCAGTGACAATCACCATCCCTGCTCCACCCGAAATGAGACGTGGTCACCTGATGGTTGTGACTGTAAGGGCAGACAACTCCTGTACACCTTGTTCAAGTGGCTACCAGTCAGCAAAAGGAGCTGTAACCTTCAATGCCTGGCACCTGACAGGGTGAGTAGGACTTCATTCCTTCTAGAACATGTTATGCAACACTTCATCCCACAGAATCTGCATAGCAGTGGGTAATGTCTACTTAAAGCAATGCTTATTGTCCTGCTAGTGGCAGTCATAGAGAGTAAATATTTAGAGTCAGCGACATGCCATCATTATCATGAAGACTGTGGCTGTGTAACCTGCCTGATTGTGGTTTCTGTGCCTTTATCTCAAGGGCGGTTGTTCAAGCATTCAGCCATGATTTGCCTGGACGAATTTAATAAATATTCTACTACAACATCCACTTTTACTCTGCTTATCAACATCCACTAACTCATCTATTCAATCCAGGGAAAGTGATATGGTAGGACTGCATTTTCCACTTTTTTTAAAAACATGTAAAACAACAACACACTTGTAAGCATGCTAAAAAGGGTCAACGTTAAGTCCAATAATACCCCTAAAACTTGTGCTGCCATTTCAGAAAGGTGGCGGTGGTGACAAAGGCCAAGTGTAAGTACAAGGCATGCAAGTCAGTGGAGGAGCTGCTTCAGCGACTCGGGATCCGACAGAAAGGGGCAGATAACTGAAGTCCGACAGAAAAGGGCAGATAATTGAAGTCTGACACAAAGGGGTAGATAACTGAAGTCTGACAGAAAGGGGCAGATAACTGAAGTCTGACAGAAGGGGGCAGATAAATGAAGTCTGACAGAAAGGGGCAGATAACTGAAGTCAAATGGATACTGGAATATGGGTGAGGTCCAAAAGGACACAAAGCTGACAGCCCACAACTGGGGGACAGATACAATGAAAGAACTTGAATATTGTATAAGGTGACCGTGAACAGTGTTGAATTAAATGTCTGTTGTCTACCATGAGCTCTGGGTGTATCTTCCATCTCAATGCATGACTTTCTTTTACCCAAATATTCCACAAACCATGCAGTAGTGCTGTACCATCTCTGCCAGAGATGAAAAGGGACTGTTAGGATAATTATGTACAGTAACAGAATGCACTGGAACATTGTGGTGCGTTGAGAATCACATCAGTTGTATTCACTGTTGATTCACGGAACTGTATGTGATGGTTGTGAGGTGCAAAGTAAGGTCACGTTTGGACTGGACCACAACACTCTTGAATAACTGATTGTTTGTATGATTGTTTGTTGTTAATGCCTCACACAGCAATGTTTCAGTCATATATTGGTCAACTAACTGATTGGTACAGGAGTTCTGGTGATCAGCACCATAGCACATTCTTGACACTAATTCCGTATCCCGGAACAAATTATAATGAGAGTGGGCTAAACTGCTTAAGGAAGTCAGACTTGGTCACATGATGGTCTGCGGTGCTCTTCATATCAATCACTTGTTTCTGTGCTAAGTTTGCTGACAACACTATAAAATAAACCCCCACTTGTCCCATGCTCCAGCTCTGTCCCTGTATCATCATCAGTTTGTGCAGACTGATACTGTACGACTGTTGTCATCCACAGATGGAATAACTGTCCTGTAGACATTTACTACAGTCACAACACCACACTAGCCAAATACTTAAATGTAGTAGTACTTTAATTATCATTAGTTAAAGAAACATTTCTTCCTTTTGCTGGATCGAGACAAAATAACTCATATTTAAATATCCCAAACATATGTCTGTGAGTTTTTGTTGTTACATTATCCTCAGAGATCTGACTGACTTTTTCTGAAAGGAAGTTTATAAAAGTACTAAACTTTTACTCTGCTTATCATTTGTGATCAACATTCCCACATTCTCTCCCAGTGATTTGAGGTGAGGTGAGGTGAGGTGAGGTGAGGTGAGGCATGTTAACATAGGTTCATTGCTCCAGATAACCAGAGTCATATCAGCATGAACATGAAGCAAAACAGGTCCAGTGTATGAGGCATCCTGAAGAAGCATGTATGCAGTCATCAGTGGACAGTGTCACATCTTGTGGGGGTATGACAATGTGGGAATGTCCCCTCTGTCAACAATAGTGTGTACTTGCATGATGGTTGTGGTGTATATATGTAGAATAAATGTTCTTTTCTATCTTGCATTTGAAGTTGTGTTGACCTTTCAGCATGTCCTGAGACTGGTACTCACCATTATAGAAGAGGAATGGTATTTCATAATGTGGAATGGACCTGTTTCTGGGGATGATGTCACATGATATGTGGCACTTCAGGACATACTCCAGTCCATCTTTGCCAGGCGTGTTCTCTTGTAACATCAGGTTCTGTAACAAACCACTGCATCAGTCACCCTAACTACATCACACTGCATCAGTCACCATAACACCATTATACTGCATCAGTCACCATAACAACATTATACTGCGTCAGTCACCATAACAACGTTATACTGCATCAGTCACCATAACAACATTCTGCTGTCATTTTGACGATATCACACTGAATCAGTCAACATAACAACATTATACTGCATCAGTCACCATAACAACATTATACTGCATCAGTCACCATAACAACATCACACTGCATCAGTCACCATAACAACATCACGCTGCATCAGTCACCATAACAACATCACACTGCATCAGTCACCATAACAACATTATGCTGTATCAGTCACCATAACAACATCACACTGCATCAGTCACCATAACAACATCACACTGCATCAGTCACCATAACAACATTCTGCTCTGTCAGTTTGACGACATCACACTGCATCAGTCACCATAACAACATCACATTTGTCATTTTGACAACAACATGCTGCATCAGTCACATTGACAACATCACAACCTTTTCTGTTACAGAGACTTATACCAATCCAAGCACAAAGAATTACACATACACAAGTTTTACTCTATCAATTTATATTAGTTGGCTGAGTTTGAGGGTTACCTGAAGGTGCACCTGTCCGTTCACCATGGACATATCCAGGGACTTGGTGCCGCCTACGAAGCAGGGTATCTCTGTGACTCCCTCAGGTGCCGTAATTTCCAGCGTCAGTCGGCCGTTGTACTTCTCCCCCATGTGGTTGCCAAACTTGTCCTTCAGCGAGAGCTTCAGATGTCTGATGAGGCAGCGTGAGGCGGCATTCCGTGTGTTGGATACAGTAGGTGTACCCGGGGATTCTTGGGGAGACATCTCTTCTGGCTGCCCAGGCATCACGTTGATGGAGATCTACATGAACATACCACAGTGAGCTACCCAGTGACACTACAGTCAGCAACATTCCTGCTATATCACAAGTAACTAAGACACCCTGGACACCCTTCTGTCAGTGACACTACAGTCAGCAATATTCCTGCTATATCACAAGTAACTAAGACACCCTGGACACCCTTCTGTCAGTGACACTACAGTCAGCAATATTCCTGCTATTTCACAAGTAACTAAGACACCCTGGACACCCTTCTGTCAGTGACACTACAGTCAGCAACATTCCAGCTATATCACAAGTAACTAAGACACCCTGGACACCCTTCTGTCAGTGACACTACAGTCAGCAATATTCCTGCTATATCACAAGTAACTAAGACACCCTGGACACCCTTCTGTCAGTGACACAATCAGCCTGGCCATACATTGCAACCCGCTTTCATCAGTTTAGACAGCTTTTTATGACATGCATCAGACACTGGGGACCAACTCTGCTTAGAACCAACTTGCACAAAGCAAACAAGACCAAATTTAATCAATATTAAAGTATGGGACTAATTTTTCTCTGATCACAAAGGTAACTTAGTGCAAGTGAAGCCTGAAATCTCCACAACCGTCACGCTAGGTTCAGTGAAAGAAAAAGGGGAGATAATGTATAAATTGGCTGTAACAGATATTTTCTAAAGGCAAATATGAAAGAATATGATACTGAGGCCAATACTAATTCAGTTTCTAGAAGCTGACGAGTACATGATCAGAATATAGGCTTACTATGCACAGGGTCCAGTTCAAAGGTTCTATGTTGGTTCACATGTGGTAGGGTTAATGGCACTGCAAGTTTTCAACAGAACCAAGATATTTTACCTGTTTTTAATGTTTTGTACGGTAATTAAACTAAGCAAAAGCTGCCATCTTTTCCCATCAAATTATCCATAGCATGGAGGTGGCACAGTCTTATTTCAGAATTAAGTCTGGCGTTGGGGTATCCAAGATTTAAGTTTTGAACTGATCACCTAATTTGGCCAAATGTTATGATGCCATGATGGGGTTCCAACCTACCACTGTGCTGTACAGCTCATGCTTCCCATCAAAGAAAACAAACATCACGTTATAGGACCCTGCTTGCTCGGGCACGCTTCTCTTCCTGTTGGATAAACAAGTCATAACAAACATCAGTGTTAGGTTACTGGTAAACAACATTCTTTAATTCAGAGGAACATCAAAAAGAAATTTGCATATTACTACTAGCTAAAGATTCGAAGATGGAAGTTTCTAAAACTAGTCCAGAAGACTAGTGAAAACTCCCACTTGTTCTCCGAGTTTGGGTCTAGGCCTGTTAATGGCTCCTCTGCTTTCAGTCTGTTAAATCAAGATACACTTCGTAGATTTATTATTGCATTTACAACTGGGTCAGGATTATAGCCCTCAAATGCTGGTGCACGGGCACTACCATCATTGGATTTGTGGTTGTCCTCAGAACAACTTAGCAGTCTCAGGCCAGCAGACCAGTGTGATTGTCAATGGAACTCCAAATGATCAACAACTTCAGTTCCATATAAACAGTTGCTGTTCGGTAATAGAATGTGAATCAGATCAACATTGTTGCAAGTATAGCATCATGATGTGTTGTCACTATCTGTTGCTATGGTAACATATGAATATAATTGGAATGTGCATTGACAGTTATTGTAATTTTCAAGAGTCTGTCTCTCTGCTATACACATGATATATGACTACTGACGTGAAAACATTTCTCTAAACATACCTGAAATGAAACACTCCCTTGTCTGACTTCAGTGGGGTGTCGGGACTCATGGAGGTAGCGGTCTGAAAAAGTAGCATTGTGTGGTCCACATACATGTATCATTGAAAACTGGATTCCACGGGAGATACTGGGTCAGCAGTCTGGTTAAGGTTTTGTTGTCTGTGTTCCGTGGACATCAATAGACTGCCCCATTCATATCAACAGCAGCCGCTATTACAACCGCTGTATCGTGCATTACGATGTATGTCTGCATCCTAAAGAAAATACTGCCTCGGCCAAGCATACAAGTGGTATTTGATTGAAGAAGATGCTATTTATTTATGCTATACAAGTGGTGGTTAGCATAAGCAACAATCAGCCTGGTTCAGTGATCCAGTCTTGTCATACTTTTGAGCAATCGTATCCCCATTAGTGTGCGTTGTTACAAGTAGAATTAATATAAACTTAGTTCAATATTTCTCCTGAATTAAGTTTTTGGGTCTGTTGGTTTGGTGGAAAAACAAAAGTAGTAACTGTGTCTAAATTGCAGGAGGTTTCACACTTTTACAGTGTCATGATAGTTTGGTCTGTTGAGGTCAGGGACATGAAAATACTGTGTTAAAATTAACAGCTTCTTTAACAAAAACAGCCCAGTGTACTTGGTTCTTTTTTCTTATCCATCAAAGACTTCATGTTATTTTCTTACAGTGATCATTGGCTTAAGTCAGTTGATTCTGAAAACAGAGTAAACATAAAACATGCCATCACATTGAAAGTCTCACCCTAGAGGGAGGCAGATTCTGATTGGCTGAGTCACTCTTCCACAACTTCATGCTGAGATGTGTCGGGTTAGCAGTCGTCATTACACTGTCATCTTCAGCCATGACCTTCACTGAGAACTCTGGGAAGATGTCTCCCGCTACGAAGGCGGCATTCTTGCTGTAGTCCACCTGCAGCTCCACAGGCCGCGTGGGATCTGACTGCACATTCAACTTTATTTTTGGTCCTGATATCACAGACTTGTTGTAGAATGCTTTCGGTTGAATGTCATACACTCCTCTAAAATCACACAAATCCAACACAAACGTTTATTGTTTCCATGAAATTTTCTACACACGGTAAGTAAAAAATTCATCCAAGATAAGTGACTTTGTAATATGTTAGAGTTACAAGCAGAATATTCCAAACCCAATTGAATTAATAAGACTTGGTATCCAGCCATGATATAGAAAAGGAAATCAAAACAATTCCCAATTCAAGCCATTAATGTGAGGATGAATGAAGTCAAAGTCACTGTTGCAGCACTGGAAGAGGCAAATCTTGAAGGCACAAAAAATAATTAAAATTGTTTACATTTAGTTCTGAACCCTTAAAGGTCACATGCAACGTAAAACACAACTTTGCAGATTCTGATACCTTTCGGTATGGACTAACCGAAACTAATCATCAAAAATGCAAATTCAACTCGAACTAACCTGTAGAGGTTTAAGATTCTTTGAATATATTCCTCCTTGGGGTACTTA
>VKKT01006863.1:1284-11809 GCA_008038995.1 Haliotis laevigata | reverse complement strand
TACGCGGAAGAAACCTCTGTTGTCACAGATCATATCGCAGTCCTGTCATCACCGTTCATCACCGCCAAAACCAACCAAAATGGGCAACTCAGTCTCGAAATTGGCGTTATCGACAATTGAAACTGTGCTTTTATCTCATGAAAGTCGATATTGTCTTTCGACAGTCGATGGCAGAATGAAAGTATGGTGAAGGCGTTGGGAACTGTTTCCCACTCGTGGGGTGGTCCAAACAACATGGTGTTGTATGAAATCTGTCTGAACCAGTTAGTCGACATCGTTGTGTTCCGGAATCTTGGCCCAAGCTGAGGAAATGACGTGACAGGTGTTCGCTATGTTGAGCAAGTCACAAGACCCTACGTTGTACCACGTTTTGGATGTTCCAGAAATCACCAGCAAATCTTACAGCAAGACAACGCACATGGCCACACAACCAGAGTAACATTGGACTTCCTGAGACAACATGGTATCCAAACCCTACAATAGCCTGCAC
This sequence comes from Haliotis laevigata, assembly GCA_008038995.1. Classification (NCBI taxonomy): domain Eukaryota; kingdom Metazoa; phylum Mollusca; class Gastropoda; order Lepetellida; family Haliotidae; genus Haliotis; species Haliotis laevigata. The sequence goes on along the minus strand of VKKT01006863.1, from coordinate 11,319 downwards.
ACACTCCGGATTTAAGTTCAATAGAACACCCTCGGGATCAAAGAAAAATGAATGACCTTTAACCAAGGCCGACAACTGCGGCAGGACTCGATCAGGCATTTCACCGTGTATGGAACCACGTACCTATGGCCTTCATCAACCGGCTTATTCATTCCATGTACAGACGATGCAACGCCTTCATCGATGCCCATGGAGGTCACACACAATACTAACTTTGGGGTATCCTAATAGTACCATTTCTGGTGATTTTGCTTGTGTGATCTCTAAATGTGTTTCCAGAAAATGTGTTAACCATAAGTGTCAAGTTTGAACTAAATCCTCCGTTTTGATTGTTAAATAGAGTGCATAAACGTGTGTGCTTTAAGCAACCGCTATCGAGGTGACATTTCTTTTGTGGTTCAGTATATAATTGAATTACACAAATTCACCTCCAGTGTATGTATTTGTCAATTTTTCTTTCTAAAACCAATAGAATACAAATTATGCTTTGAAATTACATATTTTGAAATTCCATCAGCTCCATCAAATACACTAAAAGGATTTCAGTTTCGACATTACAAGTAATAAATATACACCATCAACAACAACAAGCAACGAATAGCTGTCTCTTATCAACAATAGGTATGGTAATGATTTTGAGTATTTAGGAATTGTTGACACACTAATCTGTGATTTACATCTTCAATGTATTTTATTAATTCTTTTGTATTTTCAGCCATATTCAACTGCATTGGCAGACGGAGGGAAAGAACTACTCCTGGACTGTAATAGTCACAATCCCAAGCTATGACCGGAACGAAAAGACGACCCATGTTTACATCTCAAATCTCTTTTCTTTTCCGAAATATATTCGTTTTGCATGGACATTACCTATTGAAGCTTTGTGCATACATGTGTATATGTTTGTATCTATGAAGAAGTGTGTGTGTCACAGTAAGCCTTCAGTGTTAAGTCGCAGTCCAACCACTTATATACCGGGGTCTGTAAAAAGTCGAGTCTTCACTAGATAATCCAATGAGGAATAGGTCAACCATATCAAGCTTAATCGACTTAGAGCACTCGCTAATGCAATCTCTTATGAAATGGCTAATGGTCATTTCTAACATGTTGTTTTAAGGTTTTAACTATTTTGGAATATATACACAGTAATAACATTCCCATGGCATTCTCAGTGGGTTATATAAACAAACAATGAATTGTACTTTGCATTGTTTGGTTCCTTTCCACACATTCGGCTTACACAAATGTGAATATGTTTGTATTGTTTGTTTCTCTGACTGTCTGTACTGTTAACCTTGTTGATGAAAGATGGGAGAGATGTTGGCTAGTCCATCCTGATCCAACCTGCACATACCAGCTAATTTCATTGTAACTGCCCCACCTTTATATGTCCCATGTGTAAGTGATTTGACGTATACATGACATGCCCCAAGCTCTGTAGACTGAATAATCGGCTGTACACTACTATAATGTCTCCCTGGAACCTTACGACAAACGGGTGTATGTTCTGATTCCATTTTACAGTCTCCAACAACCGGTCTTGGCAATATATCTGCCCACTTTCTGTTTCCGCGCCTAATTTTGGTATACTTACACTCTATGAATTTAATAAAATGATATCCATTAATAAAAACGTATTATAGTTACACTGTTGAAAACACATACAATACATACGTAAGTAAGTAGCGACCATGCGTAGAACACAGATGCATGTCGAACTCCATTAGCCTTTATCTTTGCATGGATAGTTAATATATATTCTTCAATGTTTTGTCATTTTCCGAAAGTCATGATTATGTTTTGTTGCAACTTTGAATGTCATTTTACTAAAGATTTCTGAAGTGATTACCTCTTGTTTTATTTTAACTTTTTTTCAGAAGTAAACATACATAGCGGCACTATGCGTTTTCATATTTCAGAGAATATCTTCTCCATGTCTGATGGTCTATATAAGAGGCTAAATCACATACAATCGTTTTGTTACTGTACCGTCTGCATAAACCTTCTTGATTTTTTAGATATACCCATTCAATGTGTGTTTAGAGCAACAGAATTCGTTCGACATTTTGCACATACCGGTGGTGTTTGGTATGTGGCAGAGCAAATCATGACTGAAAAATGACGCTTTGAAATCTCTCTAGAAAGAAACGTGTGCGATTGTAAGATTCTGTCCCTATTATAGGCAAGTGTTTACAATCACTGTCAAATAGTGATATAACACGTACATGTAAAAGGCAGGGTTCAAGAACATGGTGAGCCATAGACAATAAGGAAATCTAAAAAACATATTTTTTGCCACTATTGTTGAACTATCAGTCAAATTGTTGAATTTCTCTCAAATATCCAGCATGACACTTCTTAAAATCATTCAAAGGTATTGAATGGTGTAACTCTGATCCAACAAGTTCACAGAAGACCCTTTGAAATCTCTTTGGAAGAAGCTTGCATGTTTCCACCTCCAAATTGGTGACACCGAGAAACCAGAGGCTTGAGGTGCAGGAATATTCCACATCATAGAGTCACAATTGCCTCTGTTCATAAATCGAACTTAAAAACAACATAAACAATGTTGCTGTCATGTTTTAATGCTAACTTCTTTCATGATATCACAGCAATTGTTTTGTATTGGACATTGTTCTAATGATGTGTATATGTATATATAGATTGGCAGAGGACTGTTGCATCTAATGACTCTGTATCGCAAACCAGCGGGCTTATATGTATGCTTTGCACATGACTGGTTTACTAATGCACGTCTAGTTATCTTAAATCAATGTCTTCTTACGTCTTATGAACTTTTTACTTCTCTCTCCATTCAGAAGAAAGCTTACTCGTCGCTAGACAATATTGACTAATGGCATGTTATCATTGATAATCATATACCTAAAACGTTTTGCTACACACCCTTCGAGCCGTGTAGCGGGCACGAATGGCCCATTCATAAGGTTCAAATCCCCATTTATGGTGCCATGTCTGTCAGCGAAATATTCCAGCTCCCGATTTCAGCTAAGTGGTAAACGTCTGAGATCTGCATCAGGTTGAATTTTGCTCCGACAGAATACTGACACGCCAAATCAAGGAACCATTGAATCCAACTCACTCACCATACAATTCTAACATCAAGACGCATGCGATGGTGACCTTTTATGTTGCAGCTGGTGATGTAAGGGTGTCAGCGGAATGCCAATCACGTAATTATGACCATGACCAAAATTAGGGGGTGTTTAACCCGCCCAAGTATACTGTCAACCTTAATGATCTACAATTACCTCGTGTATTTGTTAGTCATCCAGTTTGTTGAACACATTCCACACCAGAAGCCTTGAACGTGTGAGGACTGCGTCTCGTGCTTAAACATGGATATGGAATTTTCCAACTCAAGTAACTACATATACGATTATGATTACGACAGTATTATACAGACAACACCATACACGACGGAACTTGTGGTAACCAGCGTGCTACTATACATTGGAGTCTGTACCAACATATGGATGATCAGGTCTCTCTACAAATCATGGAAGACAGGCAGCAGGATGCATTTCTATCTCCTTGCCATTTGTGTTGCTGATTTGCTGGGCTTGTGCATCAGCAGCGGTGTCACTATCGGGATGTATGCAACCGTTGTATGGAGAGGCGGATATTACGGATGTAAAGTTTTTGCAGGTTTTCAGATGTTTGGAACTACAATGTCCCATCTCATACTTGCGGGATTCAATATAGATAACCTTTTCACCATGACCTTCAGGCGCTCCATCAAGGCGTTGCGTATCGTCTTCCTTCTGTTATCCTTTGTAACTACCTTCATTATTAGTGGCGTTAAGGTAAGCACGATTTGAGAATGATATCGTGAAATGTATCTAATTTGCCCTGTGCTGTATACAATGCATAACCCTATGAGGTGGGGAACCGAATAGGAGTTTGACTTTGCACGCTTAAAGATAATTGAAGCAATATTTGCAGTGTGACGTGCGAACTGTTTGAACATTTGGCAAAAGCAACCATCACTTGTTTCGTTTTGTCTTTTTGAAACACGTTGGTTGATTTGAAAGTTTAATTACGTGTACAATATCAATGGCGAGTGCTCTTAAAGTAATTTGAATATCACGACAGAATAAAAGGTACACCAAATGTTTCTTGAGTTATGTTCAGACTTTCTATCTCGCTTCATTTCAGGCTTACTTCTACCAGCTTATGTCTTTGGGACACAGTAACGAGGCATATTATTGTCATTTGGATTCAGCAGTTACTTATGTGTTAGTACCACTGGCGGATATGGCGGTCTATTTCTTACTCCCATGTCTAATGATGTTAGTTTTTGGGCTCCCATCTTTGTTTGTGTGGTGCTGTAAAAAAGGTAAACAAAACGGAAATACATTTTTATTCGTGTCTTTCAAAAAATATTTTTCTAGGAGTTTGGTTCAGTATTGTTATGTTCCGTATCTTAAATCTGTAGAGGTATTCATTATGGTTATGCTGTTTCACGATATTGCACGGTTATAGAATTGGTCGATCATATAGAAGTTAAACGATCTCTGATATCTCGATACGTCGTTTAAGATAGTGTGATGGTGTGAAGTCAAGATTCACGACAGACTGAGTGGTGTTCTTTCTTCAGGAACAGTCAGTTATGAGAAGATGACAAGTGATGATGACTCCTCCACAGACGTTCAGTTCATTGGCAGAGATATTGGAATAGTTTTGGCATACGGTATGGATGACTGACCTTGATAAAACAAACTAAAAATAAGTGGCCCCTGTGGCTTTGTTACTACCCTAACCTTCTTGAAAGTGTTGGTGATAAAGCTGACACAGAATGCGTCAAACATAACGATATCTGGCATCGCTTTAATTTGCGCATTTGAGTATAGTGAGGGACGCAGTTAGTGAGTATAATGCCACTGTGAAGAGTCTTGCGGTTATACAACGGCTAGGTTCAGAGTAACCATTAAGAGAGTGATTTTTTATGTTTCAATATACATGCTTTATGTTATAATATGCAAACATTTAAATGTATTTGAAAGAACACGCAACTAGACAGGATTATAACATACAGATGTTGTTTTATTAATGCTCGAGATTCTAAAGAATATGCAAATATATTTTTCAGATGTGGTATTCCTCCTCTGCAATGCTCCGTTCACTGTGAATTATTGGGTCTTTGGGTAATGTGACGTTTTATTTATCTGACAACATAACTGCCTATTACGTAGATATATAATTATCATTTATAAGGAAAACTATCTGATTAAGATCCGGGTAAAAACTGATCAACAGCAACCCATGCTTGTCTTAAGACGCGAGTAACGGCATCAGGTAATCAGACCATCGGGTATCAAGCTATCGTATCCCTAGTAATTTGATCGATAATAAACTACAGTCAAAGAGGTGAAATGTTGCAGTGAAAAAATTTAACAGACACTCTAGGATAAACAGTATCATGCATATTGGTTGAATGTATAATATGCTGAACCACAAAAGAAATGTCGCATTGATAGCGTTTTCTTAAAGCACACACTTTAATTCACTATAATTAACAATCAAAACGGAGGACTGAGTTGAAACTTAAATATTATGGTTAACACATTTTCGGGAATCACATTTAGAGTTCACACAAACAAAATCACCAAAAATGGTACCATTAAGATACCCCAAAGTCAGTATCGTGTGTGGCCTCCATGGGCATCGATGAAATCGTTGCATCGTCTGTACATGGAATGAATTAGCCAGTCGATGAAGGCCATAGGCACTTGGGTCCATACACTGCAAAATGCCTGATCGAGTCCAGTCGCAATTGTCGGCCTTGGTTGGAGGTCATTCAGTCTCTTTTGAATCTCGTCCCAAAGGTCTTCTACTGGACTTAAATTCGGACCGAGTTCAGGCTATTGGTGGCTTTGGATGCCATGTTGTCTTAGGAAGTCCAATGTTGCTCTGCCAGTGTTGGCACGGCCGTTATCTTGCTGGAAGATGTGATTTGTGTAACGTCGAAAATGTGGTATAAAGTGGGGTCTTATAACTTAATCAATATAGCGAGCAGCTGTCACGTCATTTCCTCTGGACCAGGATTCTGGAACACCGCGGTGTCGACTAACGGGTTCAGACCGGTTGCACCCAAAACTACGATGCTTGGACCACCCCGCTAGTCTCTTTCAACAATACACGCAATGGAAAACAGTTCCCCACGCCTTTACCATACTCTCTCTGTGCCATCGACTGTCGAAACACAATATCGACTTTCATGAGATAACAGCATAGTTCTCCATTGTTGATAACGCCAAATTCGATACTGAGTTGCCCATTGCAGTCGGTTTTGGCGGTGATGAGCGGTGAGGACAGGACCACGATAAGGTATCTGACAGCAGAGGTTTCTTCCGCGCAAACGTCGACGCACTGTATCGGCACTGATGGGTCTGTTGTGAGACCCAATAGCATGACGTGCTGTTTCCGTCGCGATCCTGCAGACGGTGGCGCACAATCTGTCGGTCTTGACGTTGCGATGTTACTGAAGGTCGCCCACTGCATGGGCGGTCTTGAATGCTGTTAGTGACCTGATACCACTCCTGCAGTCTGTTGATTGTCCTAACATGAACATTAAAATGATTGGCTTCCCTCCGAGCAGTCTGGACAACTTGCAATCGTCTCACGAGTTAGTTCCTCTGATCTCTCGTAAGTCGTGGCTTAGTGGTTGTGTCAAATTAAAAATGGTTTCAGCTGAGTTTGGGACTCGCTGTCGTCGGTAGGGTTGTCATGACATGCACGTGCATTTTCGTTTTCACGAATATCATACGGAACCTTCTATGTCTGCCTTTTTCGGTGCGTTTAGTCGATATGCTTTTTCATCAGAAAACACACAGATGTTGGTAATAACTGTCAATTTGGATTGAGAAACATGTTCAGAAAACGATACAATCATAAAAACATACCACCTTGCAAGAACAATTTTTTTGCAGTTGGGTTTGGAAAGCGACGTTTCTTTTGTGGTGCAGTATATAATCAAGAATAAGTTACATTTAGAGAAAAAACAGTAGGTCTTTGGTCTGAAAGAAAGCTTTTAAAAATCCCGTCAGTATTTATCGTCATTGTTGATGAAGACAAACACATAATTTCGTTTCCAACATACAAGCTGGCATGTCAGTTTTTTATATTCAGCTATATGGCGGCGGTTTGTAAATAATCGAGTCGGGAACGCACACGCCAGTGATCAACAGCATGAGCATCGATATACGAGATTGGGATACAATATAAGTTGTATCATGTTGACGGGGTTTTATGCGTAAACCTACGAGAGGCTCATACAACCCCTTTATACCTTTATACCCCGAATCATAATGCTACAATCTCTCATTTATCTCTCATTATGTAAATATAACAAACTGATATTTAATCATATATTTTACTAACTGCGGGGCATACATGCTACTTTGTTCAAGGTCACGTGACCAGTCAGAGATGGACATTCTTACATGGGGTACGATAATGACATGTGTCAACCAAGTCAGCGAAACTACCTGATCCCGCTAGTCGCCATTTACGACAAGCATGGGTTGCTGAAGACCAATTCTTACCCGGATCTTCATGGGTAGACATACATGGGTAGCTGAAGAACAAATCTAACCCGGATCTTCACGGGTTTCAGGCTCCCTAGAGCGACTACTGCCAGAAATGATGCATGTCTCTGTCGTTGATGTTGATGTCTGTGGTACAAACCGTGAGCACGTGTATGGCTCTGAAAAAAGTTTGTCTGAAGGAGGACCCTTGAATTCCTAATCTTTTCATGTTAGAAGAAGATAACGTTGCAAAATGTCATTGCTTTATATATGATGATATACGATCATATAGAAGTATGAATTGTTCGGTAACAGCTTTGGCATTTATTTAAACCTCATTAATACACGCGTATGCGACCGACACATAATTCATTATATGTTGTTTTTATCCAAAGTGTCATTTTTAATGTGTCATGTTAATATGTATTTTCTATTCCGCACCACAGACTGCATTCAATAACCGTCTATACAGTCTACCTGGAGACTGCAAACCCCTGTCTTAACCCCTTCATATATGGTACGTAACATAAGGAGTGATTGTTTTTTTTCGTGTTCTTATTCGCCAGAGGGATACACGCATTTTAAATATATCTTAAGAGAAAATATTTACGTTTAGTCAAGTTTTCGCCTGAAAAACATTCGGGAAATTCGATGTAATCGACAAACTGCATGATCGAAAGGATGTGACAAATCGAAACTTGTCTCCACACAAGTCTATCAAAAACAAGTTTAGAAACTTGTGCAAAGTGTTATCAAGATATATGGAATGGTCTTTGACTTGTAATACGTGGATGACGGATTGCACCTATTTGCATCTCCCAAAGTCCCATGGTTGCAGGGGATAATGCTGTGGACAGCCCACTTGAACTCCATTCAACTGTTCCGTCAATGTTAACAGAATGATTAGCGTAACAAACACATATACACACGCATGCACACGTAGATTTAGTAACAAAGGAGCATTTTTTTTCACTCCTTACGAAGGTGTATATTTGGCAACAATAAATATGTTAGTAATATTAAATATTTATAATTTGTTGACTCACTAATCTGTTATTTACTTCTTCAATGTATTTTATGAATTCTTTTGTTTTTTTTCAGCCATATTCAACTGCATTGGCAGACGGAGGGAAAGAACTTCTCCTGGACTGTAAAGATCAAAATCCCAAACAATGACCGGAACGAAATGACGACCGATGTTTACATCTCAAATCTATTTTCTCTTTGTGGAACTTCTTCTATAACCATGCTATATACTATTCCAAAAAAGAAACGCATAACCCAGAAATCTGTTGCGAACATTTTAATCGATTGCATGCGATGGTAGCGTAGGGATCGGCAAAGCAGGCGGATGGGGTACACCGAAGTGTCCGGCCTAGTCATGATGTATTGTACTGTAAAGTATTTCGAGTCGGGGGCATCTCATATATATATTTTTTAAAATCTTTAATCTTCGAAAAGACACGAGGGCCTGTGCTTGAAACTCCTTCAAAACGGATGCAGATTTCCGAAAGTAATCTGGATTTTTATATCCAGACAGTGCATGCTCTTTGCTGCACAATTTCAACGGGAAGGTGATTTCTGTTGCGTTGAGGCGATGCCTTATTAAGTCCTGTAAGAAATCTCATCAAAATCAACATTTTCACTTGTGCTATTGTGTAAAATCATGTTATCAACACTTGTGTTACATAATTTGACGATTGTTTGAACACAATATGTAATAAACAGATTTTGAAAAAAACAAACAAACCTATGCCTTTCTTTTTTGGGATGGGATATATTGTTTCGCATGGACATTATCTATTGAGATGTTTTACAAACTATCTTTTTGTATCAATGAACACGTTGTGTTTCACAGAAAGCAGCCTTGTAAACCGCACTCAATATTCACTAGATAATCCAATGAGCTACGATGGCAGGCTTTATCGAAGTCAGATTACCCGAACATATTGGTGATCTCTTACGGAATGGCTAATGGCCTATTCTAACACGGATGTTTACATGGAAGCTTCAATGATATTCGACTATAAACTCAGTATTCACAATTGCATGGAAGTCTCAGTATGTTATGAAACAACAAACAAAAAATTGTTCTTTACATTGTGACAGAAACATGATTTGTGTCTTCCTACACATCTGCCTAACACATATCTTCATAATGTTTACCCTTTCAAACTATCTGCAGTGTTTGTTGCTGAAACATGGTGGAGATACTGGCCTGTGGATCCTAGGCCAACTTGCACAAACACGGTTGCTTTTATTGAAGCTACCCGATCGTAACAGGTCGCATGAGTAAGTGTTTTGACGTATACATGACATGTATAGTGTCTGTATACTGTGCATACATATACATGTCCACCCTGTTGATTGTATCCCGTGTCAGTAAGACTGTCAATTAGATTTTATCTTTGCATTGCTTGCTAGTATATATTCTTCAAAGTTTCGTGTCCGCCCGGAGAGCGGAAGGTCGCGGGTTCGATCCCCGACC
>VKKT01006862.1:46514-56973 GCA_008038995.1 Haliotis laevigata | reverse complement strand
CCAAAGTCAAAGGGGGCGGTGGGGTAGCCTAGTGGTTAAAGTGTTAGCTCGTCACGCCGAAGACCGGGTTCGAAACTGAACATGGGTACAATGTATGAATTACATTTCTGGTGTTCCCCGCCGTGATGTTGCTGGAATATTGCTAAAGGCGGCGTAAAACCAAACTCAGTCAGTCAGTCAATCCAAAGTCAAAGAAGACTGTGGATATAAACGTGTGAAGGATGATGTTAGAAGTGACGTAGTGTCTAAGATTAGATATCCCTGTATATAGTTAATAGACTGACTGTATGATGCATCTCCCCTTCCTTCCCCAGGTCTAACCCACATAAAGGGAATCAATACAAAGCTGCAGGGTCAGGTGAATGGGTCATCCCAGGTCAGAGGCCACAGAGGTGAGAGATACTTCCTCGTTCATCATGTTCATGGATGAGATTCCTAGTGTGAATTGATCCCCACTTTATCCGTATATAAATAGATCCCACTTTACCCTGTTGCAATTCCTAGTATGAATAGACCCCCAGCTCACAATGTTGAAATCCCTCCAGGGGCGTACCCAGGAAAGAAATGAAGTGTAGGCACAACTGGACATGCTAGTACATGAGACTTCTTGGGAGGCTTGTGGGCATGTCCTGCCCCCCAAGAAAATTTTCAAAATATGGTTGCTCTTGGCACCATTTCCTGGTATGTTCTGGGGATAATCGCTGCTGGCTTTCCTCGTGTTTAACCTAGCAACCTAACACTTTCTTAAAATTACCATCAATATCTTTGCATTTGTGAAATGTTAATATTTAAATGATCTTGTTCGTCTTTCGCAAATTGTGACTAGATTTTTAACAGAGAACTTACATTCACTGCCAAAACAAGCGCGCGATCACTGCAAATGCAGGCGGACAGTCACCCTATCACTGCACTCTGTGGTTCCAGGGAGTGAGTAATGCTGGCCTTGGAAAATCTTTGGATGGGTAATGTTTGGATGGGTAATGTGTTCGGCAGCATGACTCCTGAAGATTTCTAGGACTTCAGTCTTGCTAAAGGACTTTTAGTGGTGTCTCCTTATGCACAGGCCTTTTCTGGAAGCATGGAATGGGTACCCGGTAGGATGAGACATTAATATCCTGTGACTGTTAACTTGTAGTGGTGTCTCCCTATGCACAGGTTCAATCCCCTGCTGCTTCAATAGGCGTTGAAATATAGTACTTGTTGGTCCCTGCCTGGCACTCAGCATTTATGGGTAAAGTAAGAAGTGGTCGGCTCGGAGTCAGAATAATGTGTCTGAGTGGGGTATTCATGCTTAACTGAAGCATGGTATCTCAGTGAGCTAGCACTATTAAACAAGCTTAGGTCTGGGCTGGTACAAGCAGTCACCCATACACAAACATGCACGTGGTCATATGAGCGAAATACTCTAAGTATGACGTTAAACCCCATTTCACCTCACCCTATGTACAGGTCTTTCCTTGGAACATGCCTCCTCACCAAGCAGTGAATGGGTACCTGGTAGGATGAGACAATAATATTCTGTGACTGTTAACTTGTAGTGGTGTCTCCTGATGCACAGGCCTCTCCTTGGAACATGTCTCCTCACCAAGCAGTGAGTGGGTACCCGGTAGGATGAGATGGTAATATTCTGTGACTGTTAACTTCCTCACAGGCAGTTAAGGTGCTATGATCCCCAGGGAGTTGAGGATAAGAATCCAAGTGCACACTTACCAGTTGACTTAGGTAATTGGACAAATTAGTAGGACAAATACTGTACCAAAATGTCCATAGATGTCTGTTGTTTGCGCTTCACTGTAACGTGATGAATTCTAGGTTTCAGAACAGGATGAAGCTGCCCCAGAAACTTCCATCATTTGAAGTTCCTGAACGGTTACGTCAGTGTGTTTGGTGTGACGGTGAGCTCACTGAACTTGTCCCTGAACTGGCACAGGTGTGTAAATAACCTTCACATTTGTGAACTGCCATAGGAACTTTCACCTAGAAATATAGCAATCTGATCTAKCATTATCTATCATTTACAGTTACGTTATCTGAAATGAACAGACGTAATGAAGTGTGATTAAAGTCAGATCTTTTTCTGATATACCACCTCTCTGGCTGAAGATCTGTGGACGTCTCCATRAAAGGTTGTCAGTTGACTTTGAAWGAACTTTGACTTAAATGAAGAATGCATGGTTCCTTTGCCAATCCAGTATCGGTTTTCTAAAACTGATTCTGCTTTGTTTCTTTACCACGCAGTTTTAGATAGCAAAAGAAAGCCAGAACCAGATATACCCTTGATAATACATACTTTTGTGTGGAGATTCTGTAGCTCTAAGAAATGATAGGATGTATAAAGTATCCAGTTCAGTATGATAGTGCATACAGTAATTTACATGTATCGATATCTTGATTGTACTGCACTCAGCAAATTAGTGAGTATAAGTTTTGAGAAAATGGATTATTTTGTGTTAACTTCGCAGTTTCAAGACCCTACATTGTGTTGCTTCAGGTTTGAGCAGAAGATAACAAACTCAAGCGATGTAATTAAGTTCCTGTGTTATTTGCTGGCGAAATGAATAGTTTTGCTTGGGGAAAAACATCCAAACTCATTCTATGAGTGTAATAATATATGTCCGTTTCCGGTAACCCGACTGACCCTATCCTAATCCTCCCGACCCCAAATGGAGTGCATTTCAACTCATCATTTTCATCCAAATTGAGTATGATATTTTCATGTTTTTCAGTGTGCGTAGGGCTAAAATGGATTGCATTGAATTGGCATAATGGGTCCTCACTGACCAAATCTGCAAATAAATAACATGAATAATGATTTGATATAGAAATCTTTCAATGTTTCATCACAAGGCATTGTCACTACATGATGTGGTACTCTTGAAGACCTCAGGTGCTCACCTGGTGCTACTAGAAAATAAATAAAACAGTCAAAAAAAAGATAAAACCGACCCACCAACCCTATTTTTAAAAAGCATGTAATAGGAAACGGACATATATTTTTCAGCTTCAGCTTTTGGTTGAACATGTTGTAATTGATAAACAAATACTGAAATGGCAGGAACTGACCTTGGACAACTACATAAAGAAGTTTTCGGCTCTACTGCACCTGGAGGAAATACAGCAAGAGATTGACATCAGGCAGTTTGATCTCCACAGGGTGAGACATTTAGAGTGTGAGTGAGTGAGTATCGTTTTATGCTTCTTTAAAGCAATAATCCAGCAATATCACGGCGGGGGACACCAAAAATGAGCTTCACACATTGTACCCATGTTGGGAATCAAACCCGGGTCTTCGGCATGATGAGCGAACACTTTAACCACTAGGCTACCCTACTGCCCCTGACATAGTGTCGTTTGATATCACATATATCGACTCCTGTCATCTTCTTAATGCTGAATATGGCATGAAAAGTACAAATATTTAAACAACCGTGCTTTAATGCTGAGAGAAATCCAAACAGTGAATGAGAAGCAACTCTGCACTGCAAATTGTGCTCTTTTGTCTTCCTTGCTGAGAAAAGGGAGTTTAACCCCACTCAGTTACTCAAACACCTGTGAAGTTTTGGGTTAGAATTGTTCTTCAGCAACCCATGCTTGTTGTAGGAGGCTACTAACGGGTTTGGGTGGTCAGACTTGCTGACTTGGTTGACACGCCATTGTACCCCAGTTACGTAGAACGATGCTCATGCTGTTGATCACTGAATTGTGTGATCCAGACTCGAATATTTACAGAGTGCAGTCACATAGCTGGAATATTACTGGGTGGAGCATTAAACAACAAACAGAATAAAACTTACACAGAAAGTGATCTGTACTATTCTCCAGTGCTATCAATCTGACAAGTGGTTTCAAAGCTGTGTTATAGATAACAGTTATATACACTTCACTTGAAATGGAAATAAACACTGTAATAATAATTGAAAACATTAATTCCAGAATAATATGGTTATTGTAGACTTGATCCCCCATGTTGCAGGTGTGTTTACGTCGATGCGGGGAATACCTGGCCCTCCAAGTCCCAGGCCTGGCTGAAGGTCGACCTTCTATTCTCATCGGAGACAAGATCATCCTCACCGATCCAGGGGACCCTGATGGACCCTGCTACGAGGGTTTTGTGCATGAGGTGAATCTCACTGGCTATGAATTGGCCACATTGTTTGTTTTCCGGTTTCTATATCTATTGCTGACCAATAGGTTGAAAGACAACTCAAAATATGTTTGTGTTACTCATTACTTTTTCTGGAGGTAGGGTATGTCTGTTTAGCGGGAAGTCAGAATTTTAAGGATTATATGTATAGATATAATACCTTAATTCTCTATATCTCATGGGTTCCTATGATTCTTGTGATCTCAAATTACCTGCCTTTTATTTATATTGTCTTTGTTTGATTTACTACCTTACTCTGTCTATCTGACAAATCAGAAGGCATGGAAGGAACTAATTATAACAGTACGACTGAAGGCAGATACTTTTTTCACAGATACATAGCGGCGAAGTGCTGTTGAAGTTCAATCCAGAATTCCAGGGAAAGTACGATGGAGAGGATTACAACGTGGAGTTTACATTTAACAGGTAAATATGACGTTTGGCCAGTATTTCTTGTATCTTGGATCTCAGGATTATTGGAATCACAAGTTGAAAGATGAGAGTGAGTGAGTGAGTTGGGTTTACGTCTCTTTTAGCAATATTCCAGCAAAATCACAGTGGGGGCCTCTAGAATTGGGCTTCACACATTGCACCCATGTGGGGAATCAAACCCGGGTCTTAGTGTAACCACTAGTGCTTTATCCACTAGGCTACCCACCGCCTCCTGAAACATGAGAACAAATGAAAGGTAATATAGAGGGCAAAGCTAAACAACAGAACACTGATATTATAGCAACAGGAAGTAACTGAAAGAAATGCAAACAGCACTTCTTCTTCCCTTGCAGGAATTCTGGGATACTGTTGTAGGTTAACAGAAAACTGTTAATTACACTATTGTTTAGGCAGATGAAGTAATGTGTTGACTGTGTTGTGTTTATGTAGGACGTCGCTGCGCCGATGTCACCAGGCCATCTCATTGGCTGTCCGCCATCTCAAGGACACAGGTAAATGGGGACAACTTTAACATTGCTGTGATTGTAAGAATATCCCATGTGTCAAATACTGCATTCAGATTCCTCCAGCCAGCAAACATTTCATACCAACAATAGCTCCTGTTTACCCAGGGGAATAGTTACCTCCCCTGACTGAAGGTCACCAGTAACCTACTGTACTGATATTACATCTGACATCACCTTGATTTGCTGAAGGTCAAATGATCTGCGATTTATGATTCTGAAGGGATGTTTATATCTTACAAGTTTGGGGGTTTATGGCATTGAGGTTACATTAAATACTTCTAATTATAGTTTTATGGAAAACTGTTAATCCAGTGAGTTATGCCAAGCCTCTGGGCCCTGTTACATGAAGCCGTGAGTGGGCTAAGATGATTATAACATATACATACGACTGTCATAGAACTATGGTAGCTTTGTGGGACATAGCCCTAGGAGAAATGAAATTGGTGGACCAGTTGATAATTGAACCAAGTGAAATAAAACAAACACCAACCCCGAGATTGTCATACAGACCCTAAAACAAATATACCCAATACAGCCCATGCAAGACTAGAATGTGTGGCAAAAATCTAGATTACCTCAGTTCTGAAAATTAAGAAAATTTCTGGGCTCCTTTTTGTTATTTGTTATGAACTTTTGTTATCATTTTGAAACTGTTTGTTTGTAAAAATATGTTCATTTCAGAGACTAGATGTTAGTCTAACCTAAACCCTGCTTTTGTTAACTGGGGATTTAGATTAAATCATGTGAACAGTGTGTATTGCAGATAGAAAGAGTTCAGTATTCTGAATACTAAAGGACATACTAAACACTGCTTTAAGCACTGTTTTATATTATTTGCTTTTGAAATTCTTTTGATACTTTTTGTCCAATTCCAGTTCTGTTTCCTACTTATCTTCAAACCAAGATGCCACAGATCCAACTCTCCAAGCCATCTGGAGCGCAAGATGTTGTCAAACTCCAGGCTAGCTACACTGCCTTTGATGGCACCGACCAAAATAATGGTCACTGTCATCCACAAAACAAAAATTCTGTAGACAAGGAAGGCACTGACAGAAACGGTAAATCTACATATTTGCCAAACATCAACCCATGGACACAGGATCAAGTCAAGTTTTTCAACAGAAGTCTCAACAACAGACAGAAGGCTGCTGTCATTAAGATTCTCCTTGGGCAGAGTCGGCCTTTGCCTTATGTCATATTTGGGCCACCAGGTATGGATGAATTTGGTTATGTGTTTGGATGTGATATTTGTCAGAATAGACAAGAAAACATTGTTATCAAAGGGGAACATGCTCCATGGCCTTTGCACACTTTCTTACTTACACTGGGATAAACAACCCTCCCGAATTTATCGGAATCATCCCGAAAAATACATGTCGATTCCGCCATCCCGACAAAGCCAAATTCATTCAAATTTTTATAAATATAACACTTTATTTACAGAAGTTCTCAAATTGTTTACACGTAGAAAGTAATCTGGAAGTTGAGTAGGCTGCCGGATAAATTCCACGCACTGTTTATTTTATTCACTTACCATTCACAAACACTGCAGCCGAGTAATGCAAACCGGTTTCAGTTTTGTAAGGATCGCTATGTGTAATGGCATTGAAAAGTTTTGTTCCTTGAGTGCAACAATTTATAGGGATCCCTAATTTGTTGGGGAAATTCATTTTTTCTATCTTAGGGAGCTCAAATTCCTAANTTATAGATAACAGTTATATACACTTCACTTGAAATGGAAATAAACACTGTAATAATAATTGAAAACATTAATTCCAGAATAATATGGTTATTGTAGACTTGATCCCCCATGTTGCAGGTGTGTTTACGTCGATGCGGGGAATACCTGGCCCTCCAAGTCCCAGGCCTGGCTGAAGGTCGACCTTCTATTCTCATCGGAGACAAGATCATCCTCACCGATCCAGGGGACCCTGATGGACCCTGCTACGAGGGTTTTGTGCATGAGGTGAATCTCACTGGCTATGAATTGGCCACATTGTTTGTTTTCCGGTTTCTATATCTATTGCTGACCAATAGGTTGAAAGACAACTCAAAATATGTTTGTGTTACTCATTACTTTTTCTGGAGGTAGGGTATGTCTGTTTAGCGGGAAGTCAGAATTTTAAGGATTATATGTATAGATATAATACCTTAATTCTCTATATCTCATGGGTTCCTATGATTCTTGTGATCTCAAATTACCTGCCTTTTATTTATATTGTCTTTGTTTGATTTACTACCTTACTCTGTCTATCTGACAAATCAGAAGGCATGGAAGGAACTAATTATAACAGTACGACTGAAGGCAGATACTTTTTTCACAGATACATAGCGGCGAAGTGCTGTTGAAGTTCAATCCAGAATTCCAGGGAAAGTACGATGGAGAGGATTACAACGTGGAGTTTACATTTAACAGGTAAATATGACGTTTGGCCAGTATTTCTTGTATCTTGGATCTCAGGATTATTGGAATCACAAGTTGAAAGATGAGAGTGAGTGAGTGAGTTGGGTTTACGTCTCTTTTAGCAATATTCCAGCAAAATCACAGTGGGGGCCTCTAGAATTGGGCTTCACACATTGCACCCATGTGGGGAATCAAACCCGGGTCTTAGTGTAACCACTAGTGCTTTATCCACTAGGCTACCCACCGCCTCCTGAAACATGAGAACAAATGAAAGGTAATATAGAGGGCAAAGCTAAACAACAGAACACTGATATTATAGCAACAGGAAGTAACTGAAAGAAATGCAAACAGCACTTCTTCTTCCCTTGCAGGAATTCTGGGATACTGTTGTAGGTTAACAGAAAACTGTTAATTACACTATTGTTTAGGCAGATGAAGTAATGTGTTGACTGTGTTGTGTTTATGTAGGACGTCGCTGCGCCGATGTCACCAGGCCATCTCATTGGCTGTCCGCCATCTCAAGGACACAGGTAAATGGGGACAACTTTAACATTGCTGTGATTGTAAGAATATCCCATGTGTCAAATACTGCATTCAGATTCCTCCAGCCAGCAAACATTTCATACCAACAATAGCTCCTGTTTACCCAGGGGAATAGTTACCTCCCCTGACTGAAGGTCACCAGTAACCTACTGTACTGATATTACATCTGACATCACCTTGATTTGCTGAAGGTCAAATGATCTGCGATTTATGATTCTGAAGGGATGTTTATATCTTACAAGTTTGGGGGTTTATGGCATTGAGGTTACATTAAATACTTCTAATTATAGTTTTATGGAAAACTGTTAATCCAGTGAGTTATGCCAAGCCTCTGGGCCCTGTTACATGAAGCCGTGAGTGGGCTAAGATGATTATAACATATACATACGACTGTCATAGAACTATGGTAGCTTTGTGGGACATAGCCCTAGGAGAAATGAAATTGGTGGACCAGTTGATAATTGAACCAAGTGAAATAAAACAAACACCAACCCCGAGATTGTCATACAGACCCTAAAACAAATATACCCAATACAGCCCATGCAAGACTAGAATGTGTGGCAAAAATCTAGATTACCTCAGTTCTGAAAATTAAGAAAATTTCTGGGCTCCTTTTTGTTATTTGTTATGAACTTTTGTTATCATTTTGAAACTGTTTGTTTGTAAAAATATGTTCATTTCAGAGACTAGATGTTAGTCTAACCTAAACCCTGCTTTTGTTAACTGGGGATTTAGATTAAATCATGTGAACAGTGTGTATTGCAGATAGAAAGAGTTCAGTATTCTGAATACTAAAGGACATACTAAACACTGCTTTAAGCACTGTTTTATATTATTTGCTTTTGAAATTCTTTTGATACTTTTTGTCCAATTCCAGTTCTGTTTCCTACTTATCTTCAAACCAAGATGCCACAGATCCAACTCTCCAAGCCATCTGGAGCGCAAGATGTTGTCAAACTCCAGGCTAGCTACACTGCCTTTGATGGCACCGACCAAAATAATGGTCACTGTCATCCACAAAACAAAAATTCTGTAGACAAGGAAGGCACTGACAGAAACGGTAAATCTACATATTTGCCAAACATCAACCCATGGACACAGGATCAAGTCAAGTTTTTCAACAGAAGTCTCAACAACAGACAGAAGGCTGCTGTCATTAAGATTCTCCTTGGGCAGAGTCGGCCTTTGCCTTATGTCATATTTGGGCCACCAGGTATGGATGAATTTGGTTATGTGTTTGGATGTGATATTTGTCAGAATAGACAAGAAAACATTGTTATCAAAGGGGAACATGCTCCATGGCCTTTGCACACTTTCTTACTTACACTGGGATAAACAACCCTCCCGAATTTATCGGAATCATCCCGAAAAATACATGTCGATTCCGCCATCCCGACAAAGCCAAATTCATTCAAATTTTTATAAATATAACACTTTATTTACAGAAGTTCTCAAATTGTTTACACGTAGAAAGTAATCTGGAAGTTGAGTAGGCTGCCGGATAAATTCCACGCACTGTTTATTTTATTCACTTACCATTCACAAACACTGCAGCCGAGTAATGCAAACCGGTTTCAGTTTTGTAAGGATCGCTATGTGTAATGGCATTGAAAAGTTTTGTTCCTTGAGTGCAACAATTTATAGGGATCCCTAATTTGTTGGGGAAATTCATTTTTTCTATCTTAGGGAGCTCAAATTCCTAAGATGACTTCTTGGGATAAATACCTGGGTGATATCAGTGAGCCAAGTATTCTTCCCTGTTTGTTTTTTCCCACAGAAATGCTGGATTTTGATATCATGGGTGAAATGGTCTAATATTTAGGGGAAAAAAGCCAGATCTCACAGGAATGGACTGCCATGTTTTCATTGTTTTGAAGCCACCTGATACTGTACATTTAGAGAGTGGTTATATCCTGGTTGTAGCAGTATTCTATAAGTTGTATGCTTCTCTCGAGGGTAGTATGGTCTGATGTACGCCTCTTTGTAGCAGTGTCACCCGAGCTGGTAGACGAGGGATAACACTGCTACAAAGAGGCGTACATCAGACCGTATTACCCTCAAGAGAAGCATACAACGTATTTATCTTACCGCCATGTTAAATGTACATGGCGGTCATCATTTTATTTTATGTTAAAGATCGCTTCTGACTATATGACATGTAAACAAAATGGCGTGTGCCTCTCGACTGGCTTTTCTAAATCAGTGAAACATATTCTGACAAGCTTAACACTGCTATGAAAATGGTTAATTATGTTTAAGTTGAGTGTGCAAACAACTCAATGTATCAAATAGTTTAAATAAAGCAGTGAAAGTTGGTAAAATAAATCTGTACATAGTGAACTCAAAGGCAGCTAATCGAACGGTTTTCGAACTCCGGACACTGCATGCGTCATATTATGACGTCATACG